>JAECMU010166353.1:563-13950 GCA_016106625.1 Dracogyra subfuscus
ACAACAACAACAACAAAACCCTGCATAAAAACAACCCCAACACGATTTAATTTGATGGATCACCCCACTTCTTTTGGCTTGATTTGTGTTATAATGATGCTAAATATGTAAGCGCCTTAAAAAAATCCTGGGGAAAGGCCTGCCATAAGAAGACAAGCCAAAAAAAAAAGAGGAAAGCTTGGTTACCATATCAATATTCGGTAACTAAGCTTTCCTGTTTTTTCTTTGGCTTGTCTTCTTTGGCATGATGTGAAAGGAGGGTGGCAAAATGCAATAATGGGGCGGGCAGCCCTGCTTAAATGGAGCAGTGAGAACACTGTACGGAACTTCTAGGGATCAGCCTGCCCCTTGCCAAATTAGTCAAGTGCTAAAAACAATTTATACACAGTGGCTACAACATTTAGTAGTGGGCAAACAAAATGTTTTTTGAATTATTCACTTTTGTTAATAATTTTCAAACAAATATCCTATATATATATATATGAAAACTGACCAAAACTAAAACGATTCTATTGTGACCCCTGACTGCGATGCAGCATGGAATAGTGATTTTCCCCGAAAACCCTCGACTAAAATAGTAAAGCACAGTAACTGTATCCACTGAAATCGCTGCCAGTCATGTGTCAATGTAGAGACGTAATTGAAACTGTAACCACACTCATTAATCTGTCATGTTTTTATGCCAGTGGATTTTGTGAAGAAAATGTTTACATAATTAAACTTGTTCTATTTACAGGATGGACAGTCCATTTTTATGCTGCGTCGGATTCAGTGGAGAAAACCTGCAGGTTGCATCAGTAATTCTTAAAGATGATGTCAAGAACAAAGACGAAGTGGCTAAAGTGATAAAAACTCTGAAAGATGTCGGCCTGCCTGAAGAAAACAGTCTCGCGTTCATGTTCGCGTGCGTCGGTCGAGGCCAGAACCATTACAAGGAACCCGATGTTGAATCGAAGATATTTCACAAATACTTTCCCAAAACACCGTTGCTGGGATTCTTCGGCAATGGGGAGGTTGGGTTCCAGTACCCGCTAAATCCAGTACCGTCATCGGAATTCGACAAGGCAGTCGTGCAGAATCACTTCAAGACAAGCCAGACACACTACATGAACACGCATCCACCCAAACTTTACCATGCTTACACCACTGTTTTTTCTCTGATGTCGTTTAGTTGATGTTTCATGCTGTGTGTGTGTTTTGGGGAGACAACTCCTCTTTGTGCTTCTATGTATTTTCTAAGCGGTGTAATAGTTTCTTTGCAGATGGGCACTTATATTCAGCAGGCAATATGTAGTTTTGTAGCACATAGTCTAAAATAAACTGAAGCATATTATTTAGAATAAAAAAACAAAAAACATTGCTTGACGTTGACATTGATTGCCAATGCTTAAAAAGTGACAAAGTGAATAGGGTACAAAGTCTGTATTTGTACAATTCGTTTAACAATTTTGCTGGACAAAGAAAAAACCTACCTAAAGCTGAGTTTCTGTGTGTAATTGTTTTGATATTCAAGGAGTTAAGTACATATTCATAGAAAATACTCTGTTGTGTTGACAAGCTTCAGTTGTTTTTGCAAGTCACAACATTTCTACAGGCGGAACAAAATGTAGATCTCTAATAAGATGCACACAGGGTTTCTAGATTATTGTAGCCTCACTCCCATGGCTAATGATATTCAGTGTTGGGCCAGTAAATAATTACCATAACTGAAAAAAAAGGAGAGAGAGTAAAGTTTGTTTTATTTAATGACACCACTAGAGCACATTAATTTTTAATCTAATGATCGGCTATTGAACATCAAACATACGGTAATTCGGACACTTTTTTTTTTTTTTACAGGAAACCCACTGTCGACCAACATAGGCTACTCTTTTATGATATACAGCAAAGGGTATTTTATTTGCACTTCCTACAGGCAAGATAGCACAAACCATGGCCTTTGTTGAACCAGAACTTTATGGATCATTGGTCGGTGCAAGTGGGTTAAACTCACTCGGGGGTTTGGAGTCTGTCTGTATCTGGATTAAAATCCCATGCTTCGACTGGGATCCGAACCCAGAACCTACCAGCATGTAGTCCGATGTCTTAACCACTGTGCCACTGAGGCTGGTCAACTACCATAACTAGCTCAGTGGCTAGTGAAAAATAAAACCTTGTCAAATGCTGCATTTACATATTTTGTAAATATGAATATTGTGCACCCCATTTCCACCCCCAATCTAAGGCTTTTTTAGCTCTTTCTTCCTCTTTAGGTGACATACCGTAACAGATTATTACTATTAATAAAATTGTATTTATTTAAAGTGGGGTTAGTACATTTTTAAAATCACTGATCCCATGGCTAGTGGATTTTCATAAAATTCTGAAAGCCTTGGGCACAGTTGTACTATCCCAACCAAAGTGGTCCCATTTTATTTTTAGTGTTACCACAGTGCTTCAAGACTGGTATATCAAAAAAAAATTGGATCAAGATTTAGCTCCTTCAGCAGAATGCTATTTTTCAGTTGGAGGGATTAGGTGGTATGGTGGAACTTCCTCGGTTAACTGATTAGGGGTCATCCATTTAGTACGTACACACAATTTTCCGATTTTAAACGCTATGGTGTGTGCTATCCTGTCTGTGGGATGGTGCTAGCCAGTTCACTTGTATAACAAAGGCCATGGTATGTGCTATCTTGTCTTTTCGATGGTGCTAGCCAGTTCATGACTTGTATAACAAAGGTCATGGTATGTGCTATCATGTCAGATGGTACAAGCCAGTGCACTTATATAACAAAGGCCATGGTATGTGATATCCTGTGTGTGGGATGGTACACATAAAAATCCATTGCTGCTATTAGAAAAATGTGGTGGGTTTCCTTTCTAATACTATATGTCAAAATTACCAAATGTTTGATATTCAGTAGCAGATGATTGATAAATCAATGTGTTCTAGTGGTGTTTTTAAACAAAAACGAACTAGTGGTACTTTCTATGTGGAATCAGCCAGTTAAGATTTGTTCTCACAAAATACACCAAATGTTACAGTTATACTTACGACATATGAAGAGGTATTTTAAACTACTGCAGTGTGTCCATGTCTCCTTTATTTCCTCCTCTCTTTGGAAACAAGGGAGATTGTCTGCATTTTTATTGGCTTATTTCCTCACATATTGTATTCAAGTGACTTTATACTTTCAAATTGAGCTCCTTCTGGCAGAGTTAGCCCTGGCTACAGAGATAATCTTAGGACTGACAATGGATAGCTTATATTATTGTGTTATTAAAATTTAAAAATCATGCCCACTTTTCATCCCAAAACTTATATTACTGTGTATACAAATAACAACAAATGTTTTTATTACTGTGTATACAAATAACAACAAATGTTTTTAAATAAATGTTTTATTGCAGCCATGGTTATAAATATCTGGTTCAAAATTATCTGTCATGGTAACAACATTCTTTTGTCAATTCTACTAAAAAATAAAAACTGGTCCACAAAATTCCAGCTAATTGGCATGGTTTTTCTTTACTACTTCTGATCCTTGTGGGTTTTTTTGTACAACAATGCATTTGTACATTACACATTTTAATTACATCATAAATGACCAACAAATAATTGACATACCATACATACCAGGGGTAGTTTTGGGCTCATTCATATTGATTATTAAGAATGATTATACAGTAAAATTTCATTATCTGGACTTCTGTAATCCAAGGGATATCTCAATAGTCAAGAAACTATAGCATAATTTTCAATACTTAAAACTTAAACATTAAAAAACTTTGGTCTTTTAACTTATCATTAGTATCGAAATCACTTTTTAAATATAGTTTATCCTGGTTTAAAAAGAAAAGAAAAACTACATTTAATTTAATCTAATTAAATTTCTGTTACATTCATTACAATATATTATAACATCATCCTATATGGGTCAGCCGTACAAAAATGGAGTTTGTTCGTTTCTCGATGGACATTGTATCTAATGACATCATTTTATATGGGTAAGTTGACATATCAAGCGTTTATGGACCAAAATAAAGTATGAACTACATGTATTAACGTTATCATTAGAACGTTACCGAAATGTAAAAGAAATAACAGACAATCCTTAAATGTTAATTACAAAATAACCTTGATTATACTACCAAAGCATTTTCAATGCTGTTTATCCCAACCTGCCATTATCTTAACCCACTATTATCTCAACTCACCACTATCTTAAGCTTTTAGGTTTGATCCCTTCAACATCAAGATAACAAAGTTCAACTGTACAACATGCAAGTAATCATAAAACACAAAGTTTGTGCGATGGAAATTATCGGTCATCTGGTTTTATTGTCACTTCCATAACTAAATAACACATTCATGTAAACTGAGGCTATACAGAATACAAAGCCTTATTGATGAAATGATTTTACAAAATCTCTTTGTATTATAAACACATAAATCTCAGTTCTCATCAAAACTAAACAAACAATATTTTTTATTTGAAATGTAACCTAGTTTACAAGAAAAAAAAGACAGAAGCGTTTTCATAAAAATATTAAATTACACTTGTTGAGAATATATATGCTACTTACATCAGCATAAATAACGATGGAAAATATAGCTATTGGTTTCTTGATTGCAACAATAGAAGTATGTTTGAAATATACACATGGTATAAATGTACATATCACTTTTAACTCGTTATTAGTTTTAGAAAGTTGCTTATTCTAAGCAGCATATTCACCAGATCTGGACCCAGTTGTTTATAACATAGTAGAACTAGCCCTAGTCTAATATTTTCTTTATTATTCAGGATTCATAGTCTTAAAGACCAAACAAATTCAAAGACTCACCTCCCATTTTCAAAGACTTTTACACAGTGGTCAAAGACAACAGAATGCAATAAAAAATACCAAATAATTATTATTTGTGTTGCTGTTCATGGCTTTGGGCTTTTAGTATATGCAGCTGTAAAAGTATTGTGTTATGATAAGGGTTCGTACAGGTCCTTAAAAACCTTTTTGAAGTAAGAAAAAGCCCTTAATAATTTGTCTTGGGTGTTTAAAAAGTCCTTGAAAAAAAATGTTGCCAAAAAAGTACTAACCCTGGATATGTACATGTAGCTATGTCAGAAGAAAGAAACTCAAAGTATTGATGTTGATTGAGAAAAATGAACACTAAAATAAAAGAATGAACACAATACAAGAACTTAAAAGTCTTTTTAAGACTTATTACAATTCAAGGACCTAAAAATAATTTTTTCAAATTCAAAGACGTTCATGGAATTTAAAGACCACTGCTTCAGTCTTTAGTTTTTAAAATTTGTGTTAACCACTGGCTAAGCTAACTAACTTTTCAAAAAGTGGCCTCAGTTTCATTTTAACAACTTTTATATTCAACAGGGGCCTAATTCACTAAACTCTCACAACTTCGAAATATTGCAGTGCACTGCTAAATGACTTACAAAGAGGATGCTTTGTTGCCTAGCAGAGCCTAAGAGACCTTTGTGAATTAGGCCCTAATATTGGAATCCATTTGAACTTTGTGTTTATCACCAATAAACTCTGTACAAATGGCAGAGCACCGGAGATTGATGGAACAATAATGCCACTGTCACAGATTAAATACATTTACATACAATCAACACACAAGACCTTAAAACATGTTAACCCTGTAAATTGTCAGGTTATCACAGGGATGAAAAAGACCTTTGTCAAAACAAAAACACTAAGAAATATAAACAAAGAAAAGTATAGGTTACTGTGAAATTTCCATCAAAGAACAAGGATACAGTTAGACCGTTCTGATTCTGGTCTTGCTAATTCCAAACTTGCTGCATATTAAACTATTTGGTGGTGGTGTGGGGGGGGGGGGGGGGGATTTTTGTTACTTTTCACCTGAGATGAGTTGACTATCTCAGAATTTTTAACAATTATTTTCCAAAGGTCATATCCAGGTTTGTGTCTAGAATACATAAATATTAACAAAACCAAAAAGTGAAATGTTTATTTAAGCTAAACACTCCAACTTGCCCAAAGAGATGTAAAGATGGACGGAGTAAGTAACTACATGTAAATCGATCCAAATTTTGATTGTAATTTACCAGTTTATAATTGAAAAAATAATTGGCACACAGTTTGTTCATGAAGTCAATATAAGTACTTTTTCTTTTAATAGATTTGTAAGATAACAGTTATTATTAACATTTTCACATGCAAATCATTTCTAGGCTTTCAACAAATGCCTTAAAAATACATAGAAACTGATTGTCCAAAAACTGTTATGAAACCTATCACAACCGTATTAGAGAAAAGTGAAGGCCACTGTTTGTAAACCTATACGATCCTAATCTTATCAAAAACCATATTATAACAGGTTACTGTGGTATAAACACCACCTGACCCAAATCTACTAAAAACCTAAGTCAGTTATAATAAGACCAAATAGACGCTGTACATAATCCACCCTTAAATAATTAACAAACTATTTGGGCATTGTATAAAACTCAGATGTATAACACTGATAACATAAATGCCTGATTAACTGTATTTCGAATGATATAACTTGCAATAAGACATAATTCCTGTTAAATTTCTTTTTTGAAAAGAAAAAAAAAATTAAGAAAAAAAAGATTGGAGCATTTAGTAAATAAAAACAAATTCCCAAATAACCATACACATAATAAACAGTAAATAAATATAAATAGCAAATAAATACATAATATTCTACAGCAACATTACATTATACACCGTTTGAAGTAAGCAGTTGGATTTCTTGAAATAAAATTATTCAACATGATTATGGCAGCAAAATAAAGCAATTATAAATTATATGGCACGAACAACAACACTCGCTAAACTGAATAAGAACTAACAAACTGAACACAAAGAAAGGTCCACCTTGGCCCCGTGAAGCAAAATCACTTGTAAACAATAACAGATTAATACAAGAAAATACTAGTGTTCAAAAATGTTACTTTTACTGAAAATAAAATATAATACTAGTATTGAAATCCATAATTTAACAAACATATTACTGTAAAAGGATGGAAAAATCGTGTGCGTATTATTTTGCGTCATTCGCACCGAATCTCAAGTTGTGAAATTTATAAATACATGTACGCACACATTATTTGCACCCACTTTATTTTTTTACAGATGCTAACGATCAGGTGCGTAATTTAAATGTTGTGAACAATGCGCTAAGGTGTGTATTCGTGAAAATACCTTGTCACAATATTAATCCAGTTTACAGTATTAAGTTGTTCTGTCGGTAGTAGATGATAATTCTTGCATTTTTAAAGATCACCTTATAATATCCATGTATGTCCAGTTTAAGAATTCTCCAATGAGACATAATTATAACTGTGTGAACTCAATATTCATCTCCAAATATCCTGTATATATCAATTAAGTGTTGATTCAGCACTTCACTTGTCTAGCTTATAAAAAACCCTGTTTAATCATGACATGATTTTCTTTGATGAGTTTGAAGAGACAAGCTAAAAAATTGTACAACTTTGACAGACACAGTAATAACAAACAGAAATAATTATATAAACATGTTATATATAAGCATGTGAAATAACTTAAAACAGAACACAGACTAATAAATGCATAAAAGTTCAAAGAAAAATATTTCAAATGTGTCAAAATAAACGACTACATGCAAGTTACACTCGACGAGCATTTGTAGCATCAGACTGAAAGCTAAACACAAACACATACAACAAATCTAAACCCACTACAAGTATAATCAGTATTGCGATCTACAGACCAATTTCCTTGGCAACATGTGTTAAAAGACGTGAACATACAAGCTAGACTGACATGGGATTAGTTTACACAACTAAATGCAAAACATCCATGCAGCCATGAATCATATTTTTTTTCTAATTGTCACATTATAATGTACATGCATCTCCATACACCTCTTCTTATATGATTTACCTCTTAATTTTTTAAGAACCTGATCATTATTATGTGATTATGATATAATGGCTCCACTATTTAATTTTCAATCTTGTCAGTAGTAGATACATGTAATTCAGGAATTGGTAAAATGTTAAATTTCTATTTAAAATGTTTAAATAAAATAAAACAAATTCACAAATACAAAATTGCCAAAATATCTCTTATTAGTTTGTGAAGATTGCTCCAAAAGAATCATAGTACCAAGTTTTAGAACTATCCAATCAAAACTCTTAGAACTAATAGAAGAAAGAGTTTCTAGTTTTCAATTTAATTAGGTTTTTTAATTTAATAAAAATTCAAAAATATCGGTATTTGTTTGTGGAGAGTGTCCCAGTGAATCATAGAACAAAATTGTAAAAGATCAAACTTCAAAGGAAACATTGATGGATAGATGCCAGATAAATCTGTATTACAAAGTCATGGTGGATATAAAAATGAATTAATTAAAATAGAGGAAAAAAAAGGACTTGAATTGTGACAAAATATGATCTGCCATTTTTAAATTTGAATGGTTTAATGATAGTTTGGAATAGGGTTTCTTTCTCTTTAAAAAAAATATTTATAAACGTGTCCAGTAAGAAACAGCTCTACTATCTCTATGTATCCTAAGCTACTGTTTACATACCGTACATAAAGAGCACCTAGAACATATTAATTTCAACTGTAGAACTCAACAAAAACCACAACAAAGAAACAGACAAATATTACTGTATATATACATGTATCAATATTGGCTACAAGTTAACTGTAACCTATACTACATATACATCGTACAAGTTTCAAAATACAATTCACTAGTGGTGATATGACTCTCGACTTCACTTTTCAAATGCACCAAAGTTTAAATGCCATAGGATCCAGTACAGCTGTATGGTAATAAGTCTCGTATAGTCAGATGTAATACATGCACAACCTTAATTTGATCATTTAAAAATCATCATAGGTAAAAAGTATTCACATTACAGTCATACATGTACAAGTTAAACGAACAACAAACATCTTGCATAGCGGTGTATTTCACATTAAATAACCAATAAAACATCACCTAATCTCGGCATTTCAGTATAATCCATGGTTGGCCAGTGGTCATGGTATCCAATCAACACCATCAGACAGGGCTGTAGCTAGCAGATGGGGCAAGGTGGGGACAGTTGCCCATCCCAGAGAAAAAAATAATTCAAAAAGCATTATAGAAACTTTAAAAATTCTCTTCTGAACCATTTAAGGAGTTTTAGACTACTCCGCTGCCCCCCCCCCTCCCCTCCCACACACCTAAACAAAAAATTCTAGCTACAGCCCTGACAGGTATCCACCAGCATTGATGAATGATTAGCAGTATATGTACAACCCTACCTTGCATAGCTTTCCATCATTGTCCACACAGCTGGACAAGATTACAAACAGGTGTATGTACACATCACAGCAAGAAAAGTGGTTCCTCAAAGCAGGTAGACAGGACAAGAAATAACTTTTGTTTAAATACACCTCAGCACATTTTAAACAATGGCTATTTGGTGTCTAACATGTGCTTATCCTAGTTGGACATTTGTTTACAAGACTTCCAGAATGAATGAGAAATAACATTTGTTTAAATACACCTCAGCACATTTTAAACAATGGCTATTTGGGGCCTAATTCACAACACTCTCTTAGGCTCTGCTAGACAACAAAGCATCCTCATGGCTAGTCTTTTAGCATTGCACTGCGAGATCACAAAGTTGTGAGACTTTAGTGAATTAGGCTCCAGGGCCTCGGTCCACAAAGCGATCTTAACCTTAAGATCAACTTAAGTGCATAGGGTAGCTATGCACTTAAGGTAATCTTAGGACTAAGATCGCTTCATGGAACGGGGCCCTGGTGAATGAATGAGAAATAATGTTTCTGTAACAACACATCAGCACATTTTAAACAATGTCTATTTTGTGTCTTAACCTATGCTTACTTCGACATTTGGTTACAGGATTTAAATAGTTGAATAGTTAAATTTTGTCACAGAATTTTCAGAGTAAGAGAATTTTCTAGAGTTGTGTGAGACATTCTGTTGCAGGATTTGTAAAATGAGACATCTGTTTACAAGACTTCCAGAATGAATGAGAAATAATGTTTGTTTAACGATACCTTAGCACATTTTAAACAATGGCTATTGGCATCTAACATATGCTTCCTTCGAATGAGTGAGAAGTCTTTTTAGAGGAGATCTAGAGAAAGAAGTCTTGTTTCAGGATTTCTAGAATGGATGAAAAGTTTTGTTAATAGATAACCTAGAAGCCATGCATTAAGCACTTAGGCATCGCTCCATTTAGTTGGCTTTCCTCTTCAAAGTGATGTACATATACATTATGAGTGTCTACAATAATGTACAAACTATCATAAAATACATCATTTAATTTTACAACTTACAAAATACTTACAATAACAGGCAGTGAATGAAAAATATACTGGTATTAATTGCAGTACCTCATCAGTATGATAGGATACCTCAGATAGGGCTGTGGTATCCATTTAAAAATAAATGCTCAAATAATCTGCAATGACCTGAAAACTAAATCCAAGGTCACATTTGACAAAGTTATCTTCGATGGCTTCATAACGCAAAGCCTGGTTAATTTTGTTTTTGTTTTTGTTTAACGACGCACTCAACACATTATAACGACGGTTATATCGGCGTCGGACATATGGTTATGTCGAGAAAACCCCCAGTGATTAGCTGACGGGGATCTATCCTAGACCGACCGCGCATCAGGCGGGCACTGTACCACTAGGCTATAAAGCCTTGTTAAATGATGGTACTTTTGTTTAAGCATTTGAGGTCACATTCAGATATATTTTATAAACATTATTTGACACTAAAAAGGCCAAACTTATATACAAACATGACAAATCAAACCCTAGCTTACACGATCACAAGCTAGGTGTTAACATTATTTTATGAATGAAAATGAACAAATATTGCCTTAATATTGTCAACTACAGTGAAAACCCTTTAAACTGGACACACTTAGGACCAAGACAAATGCCCAGTGTTTAGAGGGATCCAGTTTAGAGAGGTTAATTTCTGTCCTAGGTTTTAAAAAGGGACTGTAAAACATCGGGTTTTGAAGGAATTCCGGTTTACAGAGTGTCCAGTCTTGAGAGGTTTCACTGTACCTTTAAGTAAATATAACAATTCTTGCATCACTGCTTACGGAAATATGTCCTGAAGTGTACCCATATTTTTAGCAAAGAAATTCTGCATCTATAAGAATTAACCTATATTTCTTTTGCCTTTCCTTTAAGGAAGCATGGACTTGTCTATGGCCTATCTATGTGTAACAGCAAAAATATGTTAACAGCACCAAGGGAATAGTTAAAAAAAAATAATAATAATAAAAAACTGACTTACATGTACCTATCTCAAATGGTTCAATAATACAAATATTTCCAAAACAGCAGCATTAAATATACTGGAATATAGTCTACTACTAGCAAGAAATAAAAATGAGAGACAAGCACATGTCGCGGTTGGAGAGACAAGGACTGGGATGTGGACAGTGAAAGAAGTTAAAAGGTAGGAGTTGCCAGACTGGGAAAGAAATGAGATGGAATTCAAAGAAGAGAAAGGAAAGTGGTCAGTGGGATAAAAAAAGATAGAAAAAAAAGTAGCAACAGGCTACTTCAACAGCATTCTGTGATTTAAAACATTTTCAGGAAAAAACTAGGCAGAAATTTGAAAGGGCAAGGCACTATTTAATTGTAGGGCATTTTAAAGCTAATGTTGTATTTTAAAGGCAAATGCTGGATATCATCAAAAGTTTAATAAAAATCATATTTGTACAGATATGGAAGCGCAAATTAATATCTTAATCATGCTTCTTTTTAATTTACTAACCATTTATTATTACTTTTTCTCATTTTATTGTGGAGGGAGGAGGGGAGGGAATCAGTTTCCAAAATCAAACTTTTATGGTTAAATATGCATTACTGATAAAAAAAAAAGGTATATTCATAGCCTTATGTATAAGAACTGTACTTACGCACAAAATATCATTGATCAAAGCACATATACATGAATAATGCCAAGTTAAATAATGTGATGATTTAATTCAGTTTTAAACATAAATAAGAATAAAGCTACGTTTCCATAAAAACCTCCAGCAGAGCCCGCTTTCCATGAAATAATCGAAGCAATTCGTGAAAATATAGTTTTCACACACCACTCGTTGGCATAAACATTGTATTCGAAAAATAGCCTCTATGTATTTGTCCATATCGGACATCAACAAAACAACTTTGCCAGTTGACTTGCAAAGCAATTAACTGTCAAACACATAAGATATGACCTAAAATGGTTTTCTTCAAACACCGAGTTTAATAAATAGTATTATGCGCATATTGGATCCATTTTAACATAATATAAGTTTGTACCCTTCATGAAACAATCCCAACAAATTATCAGCCAACTGCCATTTGACATCTATGTTAGAGGTTTACAACTGCTTCGTACCAATTGTAAATTTTAACTGTGATTTATGACAATAAACTATGCCACATGGTGAAAAAAGAAGTTTGATTTGTTTAATGACACCACTAGAGCACATTGATTTATTATTCATCGGCTATCAGAGGTTAAACGTATGGTCATTTTGACAGTCCTAGAGATGAAACCTGTTACATTTTCCCATTAGTAGCAAGGGATCTTTTATATGCCCCATCCCACAGACAGGGTAGCACATACCATGGCCTTTGATATACCTGTTGTGGTGCACTGGCTAGAGAGAGAAATAGCCCAATAGTCCCACCGACGAGGATCGATCCTAGACCGACCACGCATCATGAAATAATTTTTCCACACGTGGTGAAAAAGGCTGGCAATTGTAAAAAAAAGTTTAAATTTTAACGGTAGGTATTTACGACGATAATAGTGCTAAAATTGTTTCGTGTTATGAGGCCCAAGGAGTCAATTTACGAAGCTATCTTTGCGCTAAGATAATTTCATAAAACGAGGCTCTGACCAGCAGATCGTTGCAGAATAAAAAAAAACATTCTATGAAAATACAATCACAGACCATCTGCTACTTGTGTCTCATAAAATATTTCTTTAGTCTCTGTGTAGATCTGTGTCAATCACAGATGTGTTGTAGATTTTATGAAAACCAAAAATAACTGCCACCTTAAAGTTAAATACTAAGTTTATCTAAGTCGGTGATACAGATATATGTTAAAATATACCATATACATGAATGAACCAATGGTACCTTAGTTTTATATAAGTCAATGATACAGATATGTGTTGAAACATACCAGATACATGAATGAACAAATGATACCTTTGAGATTCAAATATATTATATTATAAAGTCAATTGTAAATTCACATATGAATAATTCCATATTAAATGCAGTCTAAAATTCAGATATATTAAGTCAGTTTTAGAGATTCAGAAATATTATATTATTAC
>JAECMU010166359.1:0-15539 GCA_016106625.1 Dracogyra subfuscus
CCACTTTAACGTGTGAGATCAAAGGTACCGATTCTAAAGCGTGGTAGTCATGCTGAAGTTAGAACAATATTACATCCCTTGCTGCTTATCGAAAAGAGTAGCCTATGTGGCAGAAGCGGGTTTCCTCTAAAAATGTGTCAAAATGACCATATGAATGACGTCCAATAGCTGTTGATAAGATAACAATCAATGTGCTCTAGTGGCGTCGTTAAATATAACAAACTTCACTTTTCATATCATTGGGGCCCCCCCCCCTAAATGGATTTTCTGGATCCGCCACTGTAATTGGAGGGCTAGTTGAATTTGAAAAGGGCCAGTAAGATTTATCTTCAACTGGCCCCGCTGGTGACCATGGTTTTCATGTTAATTTTCAACCATGATGTATGAAACAATGTCTGTCACTGTAACTCTACATGCATGAGCCTGAAATGTGACAAATTCTTGAGAGTTATCAATTTACTGTTGACAATTACCATGAACTGAATTGGGTATGGCAGTATTATTATATGTGTCAGACTCGAAGATTATTAATTAATAAATGTAATGTAATACTTACCTGTACTTTTAGGGTTGACAGTTAGGGTGAACTGTATTGTTGTAGAACGTGGAATAGCAGTATTGTTAACCGTACACGTGTACACACTTCCATTCATAGTGCTGTTGATGTCTGTCAGTGATAATAGAGCCCCTGGTGAGACTACATTATTTCCAAGTTCCCATAAGAAGGAGCATGGTGATGGGTTACACTGTGCTGTGCAGCTCACATTCAGACTGTTTCCTTCTGTGACATCCCCAGGAAACACAGGATCGAGTGCAACGTTATCTGGACCAGCTGACAAAACAAAATAAGAAAATTCTTCAAAATATGTAATTTTATATTTTTAATTTGTTCTAATAAAATACAAGAAATGTTTTATTTATAAATACAATATAAATACATTAAAACTTAAATGTTTTATCATTATGATGATCAAACATCAATGATGTATTATTACTTACATTCAATTAAGGTTTAAGCAATTTAATGAAGCTGATCATATCCATGTCTGCCAAACCTTATGGGGCACAAAAAAATCATAACAAAATATTTTAAATAAATACTTTAAATAGTTCTGCAGAAAGAACTAGTCTCATGATGTTTGAGTCCCACCCCTCGTGTCCATGGGGATCAGAATGTCTAATTTCTCTATGTCCCATGTCATATCTTTCACCATTTCCAAAGTACAAAATGCAAGACACGGTACTTCTCAAGTTTTATTTAAAGGGACATTCCTGAGTTTGCTGCACTTTTTAAGATGTTATCGACTAGTAAAGACTTTTTAACAATTGTAATTACATATCAAATATATTTTTCTGCATAAAATATTACTGGCTGTATATTAAATGTATTTCTGATCGTTCTAATATTTGTACTAGGTCAAATTTCATTTTATTTCCAAAAAATAAACTACAAAATTATTCTTACGTCATTTGAATATCTAGTAATGGTGGACTGGAATTGAAGTTGCGTGTACAGTTTAGAAAAATACATTTTAATCTTGAGCTTATATAATAAAGATATTATTACCCTTGTGTATTTCAGTATCAGCAATATCATATATTTGGAATAAAAATAATGTATTATGCTAGTCAGCATAATACAATTTGTATTCCTAATGTATGATACTGACGATACTGAAAAACACTCTGGTAATAACCTCTATTTATCATATAAATCTACAGAAACTACAAATGTGATATCAGTGAAAAGTCATATTTTCACTGTATTTTAGCTACAGTGAAAATATAGAAATTGTATTTACATTTTTGTAAAAGTTCATGATTAAATTATCTACCTTTGTCCTGTTTCTTTGTATTTAAGTTTAATGATTACCAATGCATCTGATCATATTTGCAAAATAAAAAAAAGTATAATTTATACAACTGTACAGATAAAAAAGGGATATGAAGTGTGATTGCGATAAAATATCTAAAAAGAATTGAATATGAAGCTAAATAATGACACCATGTTCTGTCATTGAGTGTACATTAAAATTTAACGGCGTTCGATTTGTTTTGTTTTTGTGTGTGGTTTTTTGAGGATCGCTTTGTTTGTACAGCAGTAAATATTTATTAAATAAATGTTAACGTGATAATTAAATAAAAGTGTTTTTTATTCAAATTTCTTTTAAAAAATCTACATGGTCAAATAACTTTTGTGGAAAAGTTCTATCAGAAGAAATATATCATGGCGTTACGTGTTTTCAATGGGGTAAGCAAAATATATTGTCAAAATTTAGGAAAGATGTGTATAATAAACAGACCATTTCATGGTGTTTTTCTAATATAATTTGTATGTCAATTCGTGGCAAACGTGAATCATCTCAATTAATGACAAGGTGTACAACAACCAAGACATATGAGGTATAAAAAGTCTAATGCTCAAATGGACAAACCATCATCCACCCCACGCACGAGGCAAAACCATCTCACAAGTGAAAGGATAATAAAAGGCGACTTAACTATTTCCCCGACATGGCCTGTATGAGCTATCTACTGGAATATATATGTCTTTCTGATCTCATGGCTCATATCGAAACAACCTGCTGAATTCACCGATTGAATACGTTTTGGTACCATCAGGACCAACTGCCATGTCATGAAAATAGAAGCAGTCGAACATATTGAACACTCCTTGATTCATCACCGTGGTAACGTCCAGGGAATCATGAAAACTCAGGGAAGCCGAAATTGCTTGAATCTCATGAGGCCGAACTAAAACGTTCCGCAGGGTCTGTCAGAATTATTGGAAGGTAACATACGAGACAAACTTTGAATGATTGCAGGAGGAAACTCCTCTCCTGGTGCCAGTATATAATCAACCAAATCATGCAAAAAAACATGAATGTCACTAATACAGCAAAAAACCACATGAGAGACCAGGAAAAGCATCTTCCAAGTCCAATGTTGAAGATGGTAAATTCACTCAGTTGACCGGCATTTTGAAGAGGAGACTAGTTCAGCAATTTGGTATGAAAAGCCTCTACCTCGCAGGAACATTCGACAACTTCTATGTGTGAAGCAGGAAGACCTCCGGCTTCAGGTGCCACACTGGCTGGCTCACCAGATCCGGAAGAGGTCACTGAGGTGGAAAATGCACTGGTTCCTGCACTAACAGTGACAGAAGTTGAGGAAACTAATAAGAGTTGGACTGCCCAACTCAGCACCATGAGAGTCACTCAACACAGTTGCCATCCGACCTTGGCCAGTAGGACTGGGGGTAGGAAGACATATAGATCCAACCCCATCCAGTCCATGCTCAACGCATTGTACTTCAGAGTCAGTGTATCGGGAACGGGTCACACAAACACTGATAACTGGTGGTTCAGCCTTGTCAACTCCCCCTGCAACCTCCTTATGCAACATCCAATCTGTTTGGACAGATGAACGACAACTTCCGCTCAGTGACCCTAACGATGGAGATATGCAACGACTGCTGTGTTATCGCACCTCAAACAAATTTGATGATGTCAAATAATGCTCTGGATCAGGAGGCAAGCCCGACGAATGGCTTCCATCTCTAACAGATTGATATGCCGGCTCCTTTCAAAGGCAGTCTACACACCTGACAGTTGTCGATCCCCACAATGTGCACTAGGAAAGCATCAGTGAACAGGATCAACTCGCAAGAGAGTATAAGGGAATGACCTGGGGCAAGCACTTGTCGACCAGACACTCTCGGATCATCTGCACGAGCCAGACCAGAATCAATGTATCCCAACAGTGGCTGTCCACACATCATCTGAACCACACATTCAATGCGGCCAATGACTCAAGATGTCCCTACAACCCGTGCAGCATGAGCACTGAAATATGCTGCTACCAAGAAAGACCCTGAGCCAGCCTCATGAAATTGTTGGTCGAACGGATGCCTCCAAAGGGTTGAAAACGACTCCAACATACGTCAAAACTTGAGCTACAGGCCATTGGATTTTACGATAACAATCGTTACCGGTAGTGTGTCGGCAAAACCACAGAACCGAAATTTTGTTTCCCATGATTATTATGTCAATTTAAAAAATTATATATATATATTATACAAATAATAATGTTTCTCATATAAAACTACTGGAGATAGTTTTCAACACTATCACGACACCCGATTCAGATTTTAGTGTTCGCCATACTTCACAGTGTTCGAGTAAACCCGAATCGGGAGTTCCACAACACGCTCAAACCAAACCCGACCAAAAATTGTAACATTGAAATCATGGCAACTGCTCCAAAGAATAATTGATCCATATGTAAATTGCACATTTGAATCAAAATCACTGGCGCTAATTATTTGTTGTGTCGCTGTTAAATTTATGGACTTAAATGATAAAAATAATTAAACTTTTATTACTGTTACTGAAGTTGACAAATTTATTGCTGATGTCACTCACGCACTTGCATGAGTACTGAAGGTGACAATAAAATAAGCATCACTATTTCCTGTCTTTCATTAAGGGCGGAAATGACGTAAACTGTTATTATTTATGTAGCTGTCAGTACAGCATGCTTATGTAATGTGGAGTGGAGGGGAGGGTAAGAGGTACGACTGTGAAAATATTGAGTTTGAAAACGTGTCTCTTTCCACGGGTAGCTTTGACGGACTTAAAGGCACACAATCACGGATTTAGTGGGCCTTATTTCTCTAAATATGAATTATAAATGGAAATTACATTCATTTGGAATACCAAACCTAGTTACTGTATGATCCAAACATTTTAATTGAACTATGATCGAGGGAATTCCATAACACGCTTAATTTTTTAAAGTTAGAACTCTTCATGTTTATAAGTTAAAAAATTACGGCAAAACAGACTCGTAGTGATGAGGCTATATATACGACAACCGAATAAAGTATTTTTGAATTTTATATAAACGACCGCCGTGTATAGGGACTTAACAAATTGGGGCCGGCTACATACATGGCAAATACAAAAATTAAATATGATTAATTTCATAACAAAAATAATTGTGAATACGCTGAAATAAAATAATAAACATTCAGAACATGAATTCACCATTTATTATTATTATTATTATTATTATTAAATTATTTTGACTGGTTCGCAAAGTGGTCATTCGGTTTAATGTATAGGGGTAAAAGGTAAAAAAAAAAAAACAGTGTACTTATCGCATGTTTTGTCGTCCAACGGTTAGTTTTGATTAGTCAAAAGAAAGGTCAGCTGGACATGAGATCCAACTGGCTGCAATTAGATCCACATGTAATAGTGGAGCTAATTTTAATTAGATTGAATTATTACTTAACCCAGTTCTACGTGCAGGGACAAGTTCATCCTGTCATTTGTGCGTGTGTGCATGCATGTTAATCTTGCATTTTTACAGCCAAATCTCTCAGATAAAACACTGCCCCTCTACCCCAAAACAGGTATAGTAGGCTAATAATAATAATAATAATAATAATAATTGTGTATTATTATTAATATTAATTTGTTTTATTATTTATTTATTTTGACAATACTGTATGGGCAATATTACTCTATTCATATGTCAATGGAAAACATACACAAAAGGGTCTGCTAAATCCATGTACCATGCACCTCCCTCTCCCCTGTTCAGAAAACGCTCTGTTCGTACAGTACTTAAGTTTTAGTATGTATTCCTTCTGTTCCAGATGGTTATGTGATATGGATCAATCAAATACTTACTGACTGCCTATATACATTTTTGCTGTGAATGTAGCCAGCCCTTGTTAGCGGAGGCTATATATACGGCCTTCGTATATATAGTCACATCGTATATAAACACGTCTAGTTAAGCATATTCTCTAAAAATGTAACAATTCCTATCCCAAGTCAGTTGTTATGGCATATTTTGTATAATAATGAATTTTTCAAGGTGGAAAATGAAGGTGCTCATGATCCAGATATTTAGAGGTTTTTTAGTAGACCTACGACTAACGATAAATCTATCTATAGATGCAAAGGCCCAACTAGTCGAGATTGTCGATGTTTAACATGCGTCTGTTAAAAAATATATATTAATGTATAAGCTTATTATCATTCAATACATATTTTTTAATAACTTATTTTCATTGCTGTTGTTTTTCTATTTACCCTACGTCTCATAGGACGGTCATGCATTCTCGTTACACGAGCTTGGTAAATTGTTTTGAACTGTGGTTACTCGGGAAATGCCCGTCACGTGACACAAAAAATACGTCACACATCTTGCTCTCCAAATAGCCGTTATTTTTCTCAGAATTATGGATCGTACCCAAAATTCAATTATTTTTATAAAATATCAATAATAAGTGTGATATGGTGGTTGTGTAGATGGTCCAATAAAGTACTTTTAGGTACAAATCAAATGTATATATTGTCATACAATTCCTTGTTAGGGTAATAATTAGGTCAATCATCTGTGACAGAGTGCGTTTAACTTTTTCAGCCCAGAACTGGCCGTAATGTATCTTGCATTCAGCACTCGCCGTGCTGGTGATTTTCAGAACTACTGGGCATCATTAAACTTATTAACATATATAATAATCGACAATGATGAATCTCTACATTTAGTTTATTGAATTCAAGGACAGCCACAAAACCTCAGAACAGTCAGTTAGCTGGATTGGAACTATTATTTAATGTAAAATAAAATTAAAAAAAACCCACAGTCAGTTGGCAGGATTAGAACCTTTATTTGTTGTCATTTAAAATAATAAGTCAGTTGGCAAGATTCGAACATATTACCCAACCAGCATAGCCTTTTGACAATCCATTGCATTATGGTATAAGAAATGGGTTCCCATAACTTGTTTTCATGGAACAAAAAAACTGGTTCTGATGGGTTCCCATGATCTCAGGACACGGAACCCAAAAAGTGTTTTCCATGAAATTTGAAATCCTATGGCTTGAGCTGGCACCAGCTCCAACTCTGAATAAATCCCAAGTGAACAATCATGTCCATAACCTTACTTATGTCTGTGAGACATGCCTGCTGAGAGGGAGCTAGAACCAACCAGTCGTCCAGGTAGTTGCCTATATGCAAATGCTCAACAAATGCACATGCATGGCCTACCACAGGTTTAACTATGTGAGTAAAGGCAGACTTGTGGCCAATTCGAATGGCAGCACTCGAAACTTTACCACTGAATAGGAAGAGCAGGAACTTCCAAAAATCCAAGTAGGGATTCTTCAGGTTGAATGACGCCGCTCACTCCCCAAACTGTGGCAGGAGACGCCATTGTGGAAGAAAATGACATAACCTGCTGCCCACGGCAATGTCTGCTAATGGCACCTCCGTTAACAGTTGCCAGTCATTGCAACACCCTCACTCATGGATGGAACAGGCACCGAATGAGCTAGAGAACCAGGTGGTGAAAGAACAACCAAAACGATGGCTGAGACACAAGTTCCACCTGTAGCGCAGCCTGGATCCATGACAACGTTTTCAAACAAACTTTCCAGGCCAACACTGATAATGCACAGAAACCAAAGGCTCCTACCACCTCAGCGAACAGTACAGCCACAAATTTGGGTCCAATGAGGTAGGCAAAGCAGCACCTAAAAAGGTTAGCAGCTCCCGTACACCAGCCGTATCCGATGGCCGAACCAGCCCCTCCAGGTAAACATATATATGTAGGAAGAACTCAACGAGTCCTGCACCCAGTGTGCAATGTGAGGATATGCTGCCCCCAGAAAGCATCCTCATGGCTTCACTCTGCAGTGGGTGAAACGTCGAGTTTCACAAAAAGCCCGAACCGACTGAGGCTGATGCAGTACTAGCCATCACTGCCCCTGTCAACTGAACATCCTCGAAGGAAGGGCACCCTCGGGCCAAGCCAAGATGGAAACACTGCAGCCGGTTTTCATCAACAGGATGGGAAAGTGGGAAAACCATGGCAGCCTACTTGTGCACAACCCATGTTGGCACTACCTCCGTCGTCGGAGATACCGGTGCCTCCATCGGAGCAGCATCCTCAACAGGTAACCGATTCTCTGCTTCAGCTATAGAAGAGAACTTTAGTGAACCAGTGAAGCAATGCCATCTGAATGGTGGTGGAAAGAGGCAGCATTCTTACTTCTATCACACTTCCTTATACAAATGGTATCCTCAGACTTCTCACAAAAATGGCGGCACCTCCGACTGGTGGACAACCCCCGAGGTTGCCTCTTTGTTCTTCTCTCTTTCCTTTCCAAATATCCCTCTTCCTGTCCGCCTCCTGGACCTGGCAATGAAATTTCATCCAAACAGACAAAAGCCATATTGCTCAGACCTCACACAGCTTGTCAAAAGAACAGGCCCTATAGGACCGAGACAGTAAGTGCAAGTGAAACCGGGAAAGCTGCTTTCTGCAGCCTTCTTCGGCACACACAGTCAGCTTCACAGCTGAGCCCGTGTCACCTTGTCAGACATTCCAATAAATGTATAACCCAATTATCCACACACAAAAAACATATGTAGTAAGGGCTATGGAAAACACAAACAACAATTACAATTTAATAAAACATTTCATGTTGTATAAAAAACAAAACAAAATTAAATTTAGCAGAGCTCGAAAAATGTACCACCACAATGGAGGACTGCAGAATTGAGAACGATGGTCTGCCCATGCACAGATATGCAAGTACATCCATCAAGGGAAGAAAATTCTGCAGTGGATAGTATAGTTGTGCTAGTACAGTAAGTTGAATAAGACTATTAGAAGAAGAAAACCTTATTGGTTTATTGGTTAATTAATCCAACATATGTCTCTACATTTACATGTACCAATTACTTTGTAAATTAATGTTTGGTTTTGTCTCACCTAAGCATTTTGATGACTGCGATTTTTTACTCGCCTAAGCGTTTTGAAGTGTGTAATTTTTCACTTGCCATTGGGTTTTTTTCCCAAAACTAAGGTCTGCTACACACGTGCATAGTCTTTAAAATTCATATTCTTCTTATGCTCCTATAATTATAAGCAACCAATATGTTATCGATTGGTGCAAATTGATTAAAACTAATGACTGATTATGAAATTCCAACAGGCTGAACAGCAATGTGTTATTGATGTGTAAAAGATGTTCTCACCAATACTATAGTTAAGAATTTTTATTTTTGTATAAAGGTATATAGGCCACAGGCTAGAGCATATATAAATGTTTAAATAAATCAGTTACTCACAGTAAACTGGTAGACTAACTTTCTCACTGAGTGTTGTAGCTGTATTCAGTCGACACCACCAGTCTGTGGCATCACGTTCTGCAGCGCTGTTAATCTTATAAATATACTTCTTGGTGGTGGATGAGCTGCTGTTTGTTCCACTCCCACAGGATACAGTGTAACCTGATGGAGGTTGGTTAAACACGGTACATGAAGCACCATTCTGTTGGATAACAGCAGTTGAACTAACTAATGATGTCTGATAAAACAGCACAGCATCATTAAGACCATCCGCCTGTGAGACTGTACAGGTGAATGTAAACAACTCGTTCAACACTGCATTAGAGGAAGACCCAGACAGATCCACTGATACACCTAGAAATACAAGAAGAAACATTGCATTATATGAAGATGCACAAAACCCCTCACAAAATGCAACTATAAGAAAAGCAATTAACAAAGAAATGTTTTATGTACAGACATATTCAACACATTTTATACATAATTATTTAGTGTTGAACATATGGTGAACAATGTGAGAGGAAATCTGCTGTTGCCATTAAGTTAACCCTTTAACAAAATGAATTACTTTTATCATTACCATATGATTTTCTTAACCCTAACCCAAAACTTAACACATTTTCTTTCTGGGTTAGCTAGGCCCCATACCCCTTGTTCGACTGTGATTGCATTCAATTCCACAGTGCCATACCCAACATTTTCTTTCTGGCAGAAACACTGGGGTTTTGGGGTAGTCGTTAACCGAAAGACACTATTCACACTTGTATACAGAAAGTGTTTATAACAATAATAATAATAATAAATATATTTGCAAGCGGAAATGACGGATTCCCAAGCTATATCTGTATATTACTGACACATTTACCTGTTATTTAATTACAGCAATATTTACCCACCCCAACTCACCTATTAGTCAAACTTACTTGTATTATCTAATTATATCAATAATTACACACACACACACACACACACACACACACACACACACACACATGCGGACATCTCACTTACATGCATACACATACTGCCATCTTACCAACTACCAAATTTCAGCCAAATCATTGCAGAACTTTTTATTCAGTGGTATATATACTTTAATTTGCAGGTGTATATTTAAGACTAAAGTGTTGAAATCCTTTTAGTGTGACATCTTTATCTTCTGCATTTGAGAAGAACATGCAACATGCATGGCCAGCAGCCAAAAAGACGTAGTCTGAATCCAAAAAAAGATGAACAAAATTGATATGTAGTTCCATAATAAATGTTACAACCGTACATTTGTTAATTCTTAATTACATTGGACTGATGCTGGGCCAACTATAAAACGTGGTATAAAAAAAATGGCACAACGTTGGTACACCGTTGCTGCAATGTGAAATTGGCAACATTGAACCAACATTGGCCCAATTAAACGTCCAAAATGACCATGTGCCAACATTGGCAGTCTATCGTGGGCCAACAGTACGATTTATGTTGGGCCAACCATGGTGTGCTATCTGGATGGTGACAATTAACTGCCCAATATATTGAACATAAGGTCACACATTAACATTAAACAATAATTAAACTTCATTCACCTCCCCTGCGCATGCTGTAATTATGTAACCATACTATGGTGCAGTGGTGTAACATTCTCTTTGAGAATGGCCAATACAGCACACATTGACGTTTTTAGTAAAAGTCAGTATCTGTGATATTTGTATCTTTACAAATTACACCCTTTTTATTTAAATCTTGAAGTTTTATATTGATGTTGATCATCACTTTATTTGTTTCATTACCATATATTGACACCCAACAGCTGATGTATTTTTTGTGTTGGGGTGTCGTTATACATTCATTCATTCAAAACCTTTTTAAAAAATGATACAAATGATACACATTTAAATAAAAAAAACAAAAAGGACCTTCAAACCTTTTTTCTAAGTAGGCCTACTATATAGACATTGTTTTGAATAACACTAATAATAAACAAACAAAACAAATCTTGAATGGCTGTTATATTTACTCCCACCCTATCAATTTGCAAATAGTGACTATATGTTGGCATGGGTACATGCAGGTTAAAACGGAACCATGCCAAAATGGAACCATTACGTGTGTTACATGGGGTAGATTATGAATGTTTTACCCAACAAACATGTCTTTAAGTAATAAATTGAACAAAACCATCTAAATACAGTCAATGTGAACTCTGCTACTATTTGTATGCATGTATTGAACTATTTATTTATATATTTATGCACTGGTTTTACACTTAACATTAGAATATTTAAGAGTGGTGAATTTAGTTATGAAATTAAAAATAATATCTTGACCTGTCTTAGCTCCCAAGCATGCCAGCAGGAACTGGAGGTTCAATTTTGCAAAGAGCACACATGGGCAGGAATTAATGGTACATCTATCTACTGGTACTGGTCACTTCTATTTACCCTTTTGTAATTGATGCATCAACTAACGTGAAAGCCCCCCTCTTAGGAATCTGGCCTTTTATAAGGAACAAACACCAGGGCTCACACTGTCCATTGTAAAATTAGCCAGCTGCTAAGTTTCATACCAAATAGCTACAACATTTCAGGGTTTTATCACCTATGTTGCTAGACTCTGAATATCGGCACCATGCATTCCCCAAGGCTATGTCGGGTTTTTTTCCCAATTTGGAGTTTAGAAAAATCCCAATATGAATGCTAAAACTTCCTAATTTGTATTTGTTTCCTTTTAATATTCTTGAAGCTCTTTTCTAATGCTTTTTATTAAATTATTGATCGCTTTCGATAAGAATAAACAACAATCAATATTTGTGTGGCTTTTAACAAGATTTTGAAAGGGAACACAAAATTCCCAATTATTTTGTAAAACAATGCAAAAATTCCCAAGTTGAAAGCCATGGGAGTCAAGTCAAATTTCAGAAATAAAACCCTGCATTTAGTCTTTGGCAAATAAGATGTTCTTTAAATTAGTCACTTTTGAATAATTTTGGTGTAAACTCTTGATATATATATATATCTGAAAGAAAAAAAAATTCTTCCAGTGTGAGCCCTGCAACATCTATATATATATGTAATTACCAATCACTACAGTGCAATAGTGTTTTTGTCATAAGGGACACAGATTCATCAAAATGTGGCAGTTCAATATCCATATGATATATTGATCTCTTCCTTTAAATTCTTACAAGTGGCTTTGCCAACTCACCAAACCCGGGTTTCTGCCAGAGGGTAAAACGGGTATGGTGCTATACCCAAATTGTTTGGCAGATTTTATTTTAAGTTAACTTTTTGACAAAATTAATTACTCAATTATCATTACTGTATGCTTTTCTTAACCCTATAACTCTAAACGTAACCCATTTTATTTCTGTGGGAGCACCCCTCCAATACACCCTGTTGACTGGATGGATTCAACTCCATAGCACTATACTCAAAAATCTATTTCTGGCAGATACCTACCAGCAGACAATTTTTCAATATAGGTAGCGGCTCTATAAATGTATCTTCTTTAGTGTCTTCCTAAACAATGTAATTCACCTTTAATATAATAATCAGATTACTATAAAAAATGTAAAACATGATATTTTATGCAAAGGCTGCAATAGCCAATGAAATTTACCAGTTGCCTTCATATTTTTAAAAGTCTGATATAAGATTTTGTAAAAGGAGGTTCAGGATGCACGGACTGGAATATTAGTACATGTACTACAAGTATGAGTGAGCGTAAACAAGCAATATTATTTGAGTGATATTTGCCACTGAAAAAAGGTGAGTGGTGCTACCCCCCCTCTAAATCCTCCCCTGAAAAAAAGAATACTGAATTTTTCTGCTAAAAATATTATTAACAGCCACTAAAAACAAAAGGCAGTAAAACAAATTAAATCTGTTTGTGATAGGATGCTTACAAGCTAATGTTCAGTTTCTGAAATCAGACGTGTAACACACGTAACAAATTTATGTAACACATGTAACACTGCATGTTAATTATTTTGAAAATAAATATTTGAATAATAAGATTATTCTTTTCTGATAAATATAAACTTACATTTTGGTGATTAAAAGCAACATACAAAATTTTACTATCACTTGTAAACTCACAGAACTTTGGCAACTTTCAAATCTGACCGGAACATGTCTGTTGTGCGAATGTAACACACGTAACACAATCAAATCTAAGCTATTACAAATATGTTTGAAATTTAGCCAATGTTTCTTGTTTTACTTTGTAAAGTACTAAAGTAGGATTATTACTAGTCAGTTGGTTATAACAGGAGCCCTTTCATAGACTTCTAATTTACACCCATTTTCACCCAAAGTGTGTCTGAAATGTAACACACGTAAAGTGGAATGGGCCATTACAGGTATGAATGAGTGTAAACAGGCAATATTATTTGAATGATATTAGCCAATGAAAAAAGGTGAGTGGTGCTAACCCCCTCTAAATCCACCCCTGAAAAAACCCACCTTAACTTTTCTGCTAAAAACATTATTAACAGTCACTAAAAATAAAAGGCAGTAAAACAAATAAAATTTGTTTGCAATAAAGGATGCTTACAAGCTAATGTTCAGTTTATGAAATCAGATGCATAACACAGGTAACAATTTTATATCACACACGTAACACTACATGCTAATGATTTTGAAAAAAAAAAATTGAATAATAAAATTATTCTTTTCTGATAAATATTAACTTACATTTTGGTGATAAAAAGCAACATGTACATACAAAATTTTACTATCACTTGTAACTCACAGAACTTTAGCAACTTTCAAATCTGACAGGAAAATGTCTGCCGTTCGAATGTAACACGTAACACAATCAAATCTAAGCTATTACAAATATGTTTGAAATTTAGCCAATGTTTCTTGTTTTATTTTGTAAAGTACTAAAGTAGGATTATTACTAGTCAGTTGGTTATAACAGGAGCCCTTTCATAAATTTCTAATTCACACACATTTTCACCCAAAGTGAATCTGAAGTGTAACACACGTAACGTGGAATTGGCCTTCAGCTATAACCCATTTGCACTGGGCTATGTGGTTTACATGTGACAATCTGGTTAAAATGTATTTTAATTGTGTTATTTTTTATGTGTAGTGTTAATATGGAATTTCTGGACTAGGCAGGACCGTATGCAGGATTTTTAATGGATGGGTGCAAATTGCTGATGGGTGGGTGCAAATTTAAAATGATAAACATTAACATAAAAATAACCGGAGCGGTTACAGAATCTGTCCGCCACTTATCCTTCTGTAAAATGAGGGATTTGTTTTGGTGGGGATTCTTTAAAAAAAAGTGGGGCATGTTTGTTTGTTTGTTTTTTGATTAAAGCGGCACTGTCTGGAATATTTTTATTATTTATGCATATAGAACAGAAAATCCCATTACGTTTGGTGCATATATAGCACCGTACTCGTTATTGGTTTCACTACGCTGGCTAATTCAGGTCAACAACATAGCCATTATTTTGAAAGTGGGACACTTCTGTCGGGCTCCTAGCGATCTCGGTTTTCATTGGTGTGAAATTTCCAACAAGAGATCACGTGAGATTTCGCAATTTTTTAGCAAATGTAACCGTCTTAATTGAGGGGTCATCTCATATCTACAAAACATAGTATATTCATAGTGGTATGGTACGTCGTTCCATTTGTCGGTGGGTGGGGGATTTGCCGTGAAACTTTGACAATGGCCAGCTGTTGGCATACGCGTTACATGTACATATTAATTATGTAACGCTTTTGGGGTAGAGGAAGAGGGTACTGTGTTCGATTTACGTAACATTTTTCAAGACTAATATTATGTTATTTTTATTCATTACGTAGACCTAAAAAGGTGGAAGTTTTTTTAATGCATTGGATTTCCAAGGCGCGTGTGTAGGGATTTCAGCGGGGTTGGGGTTATAGAATGTGTTGAGTGAAGTTTATACGAGGACATGCTACCCCAGAAAATACATTTCAATTTTTTCAAGCTTGGGCAAGTAAGGGTTTTGACCTCCAGTACCTTCCCCCTGCACATGTACCCGGCCCCTCTCTAAGATTATATGCGAAAATTACCAAATGTTAGACATCCAACAGCAGATGGAAAGAAGGATAAGATATGTTTTATTTGATGACGCACTCAAGACATTTTATTTATGGTTGTATGGCATCGGATGATTACTAAATCAATATGCTCTATAACTTTGTCGTTAAACACCCCCTGCCTCTTAACTTTACCCTTTCCAGACGAAAGCATATTTATTTGAATTTGTCGATTTTAGCACGTAAAATTAAAAAATTAAAACTTTCATTGTCTACTTTAGTATATTTTATTAAAAAAAAACAACATGATTAATGTGTTACTAGTACACAAACTAACTTTGAAAGTTATACTAACACTTTATCTGGGGCGGATCT
>JAECMU010166414.1:0-21869 GCA_016106625.1 Dracogyra subfuscus
AGTTACAGTTGAGTTAAACTGAGTCTGTCACTTTGAAATGGTGCAATACCCTCTAAAAATGGACTAAAACACGACTCCACAATGTTTTCTTCTCAGAGGCACGTGCCTTTTTTAAAATATGATAAATGTAATTTGTGATATTAAATTCGCCAGGATGACCAAAAACACTTCGAATGTACGGAGATTGATCATCTAAACCATAAAAACTAAGTAAAGTATGATTTCAGTTGTAAAAAAACGGCTATAATAGTCAAACATATACCTTAGTGTTTAAAAACTAGGGTATGTCCCTTTAAGTTTGTAATGCAGTAAACGAAATTGGTCATATGACTCCTAGTCAGTTTGTACTATAATTATAGATTCATAATTGTTTTCATTCTAGTATTTATTTACAAAGAAAAAAAAACGAAATTCAACAGAAAAATTAAATGTTATATTACAGTAAAAGAGTGAATGAATGTTTGACGAAACCCGAGCACCAAAAATACATTGACTATTGGGTGTCAAGCTATGGTAATGTCAGTAAAGAGTGAGGCAATAATATAAAAAGATGGTCAGTGGAAGTCCATCCAAAATCAATGAATATTTAGTATTGCACATGCACTTTGTTCTCCAATTCACTTTTTTGTTCCAAATATTCCTCAGCTATCCATGTAAATAGATCCAGTTTTGATGGATTTTACTCTGCGTATATTTAATTGATTTGTTTTAATTAAAGTTGTATATATAACATTGTTAAAGAAATAAAAAGTTGCAAGCTGCCAGTTGCTTCTAAAAATCTGTTAAATAGGGAATTAATAATAATTTTATATATATATATATATATTGAATGAACTGTTCTAACTTGTGACATGTTCTGCATTGTTTTAGGTGTGTCTTGTTATGGAATATGCTGAGGGTGGATCTCTTTACAATGGTAAGTGAAATATACATCTTCTTACCAGTTTATTACTTGGAAATACAGTTTTGAAGCTGTTCATAAGTTGTGAACAATACTACTAATATTACTGGCTCTTTCATTGTCCAGGAAGACTTGTTTACATTTAATTGGACATTATTTTATATGTATATGCACCACCATTACCCCCCAGTCTCCCCAAAAACAAACCCTGTATGCTTCAAGTAATAATTTTTATGGTGCTGCACATTGTAATTTGTGTGGGTACGGTTTTCTGTAGGTTTTTTTAAAAGTTAAATTAATGAATAAATATGTGAACTATTTCATAATCTTGCGGGGCTCAAGCAGAACATATTTTTTTTACCAATTTTCACTTATAGTCCATTCCGTCATTCTATAAAAATGTTTTTTTTGTAAATAATTTCAGTTTGGATTGACATAAGAAGAAAAGTAAAATTGTTTTAGAAATAACAAAAAAATCTCAAATATTTTTTTCATTTCACCTACTACGTAGGTCTAAGAAATGAACTACATTTTGCTTTTAGCAAGTGGCATTTTAAGCCATGTTTTCTATTAAAAAAAATAGCGGTTGGCTAATTTGAATATGGGCAGCAGCCTGATGGTAGTATCTAGGAAGCACTTAATCATTATCAAGCAAAGTAAACAAATAATCCATTATTTTAATTATTATTTCTTATGTGTTTTTCACAAGTAGTTGTCATTATGACGATAGTTCTCCATGGGTCTGGACCACAGCTGGACTACACCGCTGCCCATTTTCTGTGTTTTTCTTAATCTTGTTTGTAAACATCATATTTGACCTGCTGTTAATGCAATTGTTTTCATTATATCAGTTCTCCATGGATCTGGACCACAACCGAACTACACTGCGGCCCATGCCATGAGCTGGGCATTCCAGACAGCGCAGGGAGTTGAATATCTACACAACATGAGGCCCAAGGCTCTCATACACAGAGACCTCAAGCCTCCAAAGTAAGCAAAACCAAGATACATTGGTAACATACAGAGTCACAGGCTGCAGGCACCTATTACACTTAAGTCATTTCATTTCATTTCAACTTATTTTCGTGGTTATATCCAGTTAAGGTTCAAGTACACCATCCAGTGCACACACCTCAGCTATCTTAGCTGTCTGTCCAGTCCAGGACAGTGGGTATAGTGGTTAGTGAGAGAAAAGACAGTGTAGTGGTGTTACACCTACCCACTGAGTCATTAAAACTGGCTTTGGATGGGAGCCGGTACCAGGCTGCGAACCCTGTACCTACCAGTCTTATGTCTGTTGGCTTAACCACGACATCACAGGGCCAGTTACACTTACTTAAATTATGGGTAATGGGAATAGGTGAGGATTTGCAATTAGACCAGAGATGAGGTATTCATGAAAATAATAATTACGAAGTTTCCATTGGTCTAGTAATTTATTTAATTATTATTTGAGAACAATGACTAAATGTCAGCTAATTTTAACCCCATAACTTAAACTTTTAAAGTATAAAAAATTAATTGATTCTTTTAAATTTTAATCTTTTTAAATATTAATTCTGTTTTGTTGTGACACAAGACAAATGGTGCTGTTTACATATTATTATACACATATATCACTAAGTAACATGATTAATAAAATTGATTTTAGAGATAATGTTACATTTGCTTCACAAGGTGTTATGGAACCATAGGGTCAGTCCTGTCAGTGAACTACATGTGTATATGGGTTTTCCCTATACTATCACTGATATACCGATGGTTATGGTATATGCTGTCTTGTTTATTGTAAAACGGCACATATAAAAAAGATCCTTTCCTGTTATGCAGTAAGAGTAAAATATTCCAGAAGCAGGTTTCTTTTATATTCAAGACTAAAGTCCAAACCAAATTCTTAACAACTACAGTAAATTACTGTCCTGCCTTTAATTATTGTTAGATTTCCCCTAAGTTTTGTCCAGATACAAATTGTGACAAAACCATTACAGTGACACATATTTCACATACAAGACTGTAATGATGTCACCTGTATCGACTTCACTGAGATTTCATCTATAGAGTAAAATACATGCAGTTTTTGCCATCTGCTTGTTTATAGAATACTCTTTAAGAGGAATGGATTAATATCACATAATCTAATGTCATGATATGTGCTAAGGTATAGCACACTCATCATGACATCAGATTAATTACGTCACATACTTCCACCCCTCTTGAAGAGTATTCCACAAAAAAGCAAAATGGCAGACAGTGAAAAATTGCATGTATTTTGCCATATGCAATCTCAGCAAAATTGATATCGGTGACATCATGACACAATTTACAGTCTTGTATGTGGAATCTGTGTCACTGTAATAATATTTTCACGATTTATTTTTGGGTAGGAGAGTAATTTATTGTACACGCGTAGTTGTTAACAGTTTGGTTCTGACTTTAAATGTTGAAATAACCACATTACACAGAAATCGACCATAAACCTAGTTTAAAATATGCCGAAGTTTGAATAACCAAACATGTGTTTCTTTTCTTCTTAGTTTACTTCTCATAATGGGCGGAACTGTGTTAAAGATTTGTGATTTCGGCACAGCCTGTGATATTCAAACGCACATGACCAACAACAAAGGAAGTGCTGCCTGGATGGCCCCAGAAGTCTTCGAAGGTATGGTCTCATTAGACTTGAAAGTCAGAAAGCTAGCCACATATTCATTAACATCTGGGGCGGGACATAGCTCAGTGGTACAGTGCTTGCTCGATGCACGGTAGGTCTTGGATCGATCCCTGTCGGTGGGCCCATTGGGCTATTTCTCGTCACAACCAGTGCACCATGACTGGTATATCAACGGTCGTGGCATGTGTTATCCTGTCTGTGGGATGGTGCATATAAAAAATCTCTTGCTGCTAATCGGAAAGAGTAACCCATGAAGTGACGACAGCAGGTTTCCTCTCTCAATATCTGTGTCGTCCTTAACCACAGTCACAGACTAATGTTTCACTCGGTTGTAACTTTATCCAAATGTGTTACAGGTCTATAGATTAACTAAACTTAGTGTGCATTTTAATGGGCTGAAGCTAGGGACTGTTCCTTTAATTATGGTATTCATAAATTTTTGCAAACTTAAAACTGTTGTATTGCCTTGTTCTCTTATTGGAAAAGTGCATATAAACAGTCCTTTACTACTATTCAGTAGAAGTAGCTTACTTGGTTGCAATGGGTGTCCTCATTTATATTATAGACCAAGTGCTGACTTAACAGTGTATTGGATACCCACCAGTTAGCTGTAGTTGCAATTAGGGCTTCTGTGAGTCAAACTTGACCCGGACCCAAGTACCCGACACCTATACTAGATGATAATGATAATAAGTGAAATAACATGTATGCCAAATCATGCCATTTTACTGCATTGCACACATGTGACCTTTATTGTGTTTTCAACTCATATTTCATAGTCCTATAATGTAACCGGTGACAAGCATATGGCCAAAATTATGTAATTTTTTTTATCATAAATAAGAGTGCTCTTCCTTGCACGGGTACTCAAATCCTGTGAACGGACTCGAGTCTTGCTAGACTCTGCCTGTGTCTAAGTACTCGTGGAGACCCTAGTTGCAAATATGCAGAAATGTTGTTTAAAGGGACATACCCTAGTTTTTAAACACTATGACATAGTTTTGACTATTAGAGGTGTTTTTTGATAACTGAAATCATACTTTACTTAAACATTATTGTTTAAAGTATCCATTTCCATACATTCGAAGTGTTTTTGGTCATCCTGATGTTTTTTAATACCACAAAATGCATTTCTCATATTTTTAAAAAGGCACGTGCCTCTGAGAAGTAACAATTATGTAGTCGAGTTCTATTCTATTTTAGAGGGTATTTCACCATTTCAAAGTCAAAGACTCATGTTTCACTCAATTGTAACTTTATCAAAATGTGTTAAGGTTTGTAAATTAAACTAAACTTAATGTTAATTTTCATTAACTGAAACTAGGGTATGTCCCTTTAACATATGATCTTATTCTGTCTGATGTTAGGGTGTAACTACAGTGAGAAGTGTGATGTGTTCAGCTGGGGCATCATTCTGTGGGAGGTCATCACTCGCAGGAAACCGTTTGACGAGATCGGAGGGCCAGCGTTCAGAATCATGTGGGCCGTTCATAATGGTAACACCTTTATTCTCCGAGTTCTACTTTCCTTATATAACCATGGTAACAGTTTTATTCTCCACGTTATACTCTCCATTATATAATCATGGTAAAAGTTTTATTCTGCAAGTTTTACTCTCCATTATATAATCATGGTAAAAGTTTTATTCTCCATTACATAATCAATGGTTAGGTGTAAGGTGTAAACCACTTGCACCGACCAGTGATCCATGACTGGTTCAACAAAGGCCATTGTTTGTGCTATACTGCCTGTGGGAAGCACAAATAAAAGATCCCTTGCTGCTAATTGGAAAGAGTAGCCCCTGAAGTCGCAACAGCAGGTTTCCTCTCAAAATCTGTGTGGTCCTTAACCATATGCCTGGTGCCATATAACCGTAAATAAAATGTGTTGAGTGCGTCGTTAAATAAAGCATTTCTTTCTTTCTTTCTTACCAAACCCTGAGTGAGTACTCTGCAAGGCTCAATGGGTAGGTCTAAACCACTTGCATCGACCAGTGATCCCTAGCTGGTTCAACAAAGGCCATGGTTTGTGCTATCCTGCTTGTGGAAAGTGCAAATAAAAGATCTAATGCTGCTAATCGGAAAGAGTAGCCCATAAAGTGGCACCAGCAGGTTTCCTCTCAAAATCTGTGTGGTCCTTAACCATATGTTTGAAGCCATATTACCATAAATAAAATGTGTTGAGTGCATTGTTAAATGAAACATTTCTTTTTTTTAGAAATCATATGTGATCAAAACTTTCTCACATTTAATATATGTTACATAGTAACCAGCCCTCGAAATTCGCGGCGGCAATCGGCAATGCCGTCGCAAAAGCTATCGCAAAATTGATTTGCGACAGCATTTCATTGCCCTCGCAAATCTGAAGACATTTTTCTCTGAACTCGGTCCAATTACAGATCCCCCCCCCAAAAAGCATTTATAATTGAATGTGGCCCAATATTTCCTCAATAATAATATTAATCCGTTTATTCCAGTATAGAAGCTTACGAAAGTAAAGTTGAGATGTCATGTTTTAGCATATTATTACTGCAGTGGATCATATATATGCATAATATTGACAGCATTAAACATTTTTTAAATTGCTCCCGTAGCAAACGTGTCCGAATTTCAAGGGCTGAGTAACAGAAACTGGTCAAAAGATCTACAGGCCTTTAGTTTATTTTGATGTTTTTATTTTAAATATACAGTGTACCCTCGATCTATCGCCCCCCGATTTAACGCCAACCTCGCATACCGCCAACTTTCTTTAAAGTACCGTTTTCATTCATGTTTATTTCACTCGATATAACGCCACCCTCGCTATCCGCCATCCGCCAACGACGTTTTTGAACCGAACTCCATTTAGCCATTATAATTTCCTCGATTTTGCCGCCAATGGTCTGGTCACAAAGTTGTTTATAGTGACATAATTACTAGCGATCTGTTGATTGGGGAAATCCTAACACTGTTGTACACTGGCAGTACACACTGAATCTGTTTTTGTTTATTGTGTAGCAATTAATGGATGTAAGTGCTAGAATTGTTTAGACAGGCGCAGTGTTTGTGTCAAATCAACACTCGGTATAGAAAGAATAGCCGCTTTCTTGATCACGTGACAGAGGGGTGCATTAGATTCATTATTACAATGCATTTTAGATGTTACATTCCTCTCGATTGTATCGCCCGTCTTCAATTAGCTATAATCAAGTGGCTCGACAGGAGTACATTGGCCGTAATTAAGCTCTACAGGAGTTGTTACTTTTGTTATCCTCTAATGATTGACAACACCACTGTGTGACAGTTAGTTGTCAGTGCAGTGATTCCGCAGTTCAAAGAAGTAGCGGTACAAGACAAAAAGCCGGTTTGATGATCACGTGACAATAAGGGATTTGATCGGTGCATTTGATCCCCGTTTTTGTGTATTGTCGTTTTAAACAAAATGTATGACAATTAGTACATGCAGATGTATCAAATGGAAAATATGTTTGGTGGCGCATCTTTGGCACCCTCACTTTAACGCCAACTCGATATAACGCCAAAATCCCGTAGGTACCACAGTAGGCGGTAAATCGAGGTTATACTGTATGTGTATGATCTTATTTAAGTAACTCTGTGATCTTTACTTCATATTTGTGTTTATGTTGTTTTTAAACATGTTACTTTTCTGTTTCAGGAAAACGGCCTCCTTTGATCCGAGGTTTACCGAAACCATTAGAGATTCTTATGACACGGTAAATAGTTTTGTCTTGTTTTGATTTTGGTGAATCAGGCTTTTTGCCAGAAATGTTTTTGCAGTTAAGTAATAAAACAAAACAGATCATAACTGCCACTACTAGGTGGTTATGGCTTTGGAATCTTTTGAAGTTGGGACACTGCATTTTAATAATTTATGTACCTCATATGCTGTGGTTTACGGCCTGAGAATAAATATCATTCTGTTCTGTTCTAACAAATTTAAACAGCATTTCTCTTACTATAATCTTTCTAGCAAAAATTTAAAATGTATCCCATTAATTTCCTAGATTTCACAGTAAATAATTTTATCTCCTTACCCTCTAGCAAAAACTATGTATGTACATCTCTTAATACCATTTAAAAAATAACATAAAAACAAATTTTCTAACATACGTAATATTAGACACCATATTGCCATAGTTATAAGTGGCGTCGGGCAAGTGTTAAACTAATACGCTTTACCGTTGCTGTTTCATTCATTCTTTATATAGCATTATTAAATCCTCAATGTTGTTGACCGTGATTGATTTTTCCAGATGCTGGTCTGGTAATTCCAGTGAAAGGCCGTCAATGACAGAAGTAGTTCGGATTATAACACACCTCTTTCAGGTTTGTTAATATTTCTCACATATTATACTAAGTTCATTGGAACGGACAATTGTCTGTCTGTCCATCCATCCATCCATCCATCCATCCATCCATCCATCCATCCATCCATCCATCCATCCATCCATCCATCCATCCATCCATCCATCCATCCATCCATCCATCCATCCATCATTCAGTCCATTTATTTGTCCATCCATCCGTCCATTAGTTTGTCCACAATGATATTGATCTAATATTTTGTATATAGCATTATTATGTTGTAAATCAAGTTTCAATTTCATGGTGATATACCCATTTTGTTTTTATAGAGTTATGGCCCTTGAACATAGGAGATACAAGACTTTGTTGTGCCCAGTAGGGGACATGTGTTGCTTTAGCAGTACACTCAGAATGCTTGCTCTGTTTTAATTTTTGTTGTATTATGTGTAATTCTGTTTTCTCCCATTTATAGCCATGCAAGACAGGCATATTCCATGATGTCAGCTCATGCAGAATAAATCGGTCTTGCATGACCACATGACTTCCAGTTGTTTGAGCTGATATGAACATTGGGTGATGTCATGTAAATGACAAAATAACACAATAAATGCTTGTTATATTTCATAAAAACTAGGATATCTGCTGTCATAATGAAATTATACTATAATTTTCGGTTTATACTTTTAATATAAATCAATTTTGGGTACGATCTTTTCAATGGTTATGATCATTTTATTGTAAGATAAAAAAAAAAAAAAGTATGTTTTTCATCTACTGAATGGGAGAAACATAATCCTCCATTATGTATCCTCGTGGGACAGGGATATTCCACCCTTGGGTACATAATATGATGTCAGGAACGAGGCTTGCCTCATCCCTGACAACAAATGATGTACCCTCGGGTGGAATAGCCCTGTCCCACATGGACACGTCAAGGATTTTTTCAGTCTGACACACCCATTGGAGAGAACAATATTTTGATTTATGGCAATAAATTCCATGTGCGTTGGAGATTGGGTTTACAGACCTGTGATTGATTGCTTTTTTGTAATGATCTAGATCTAAAAACCAAACCATCCATTGAAGTTAACACTATCAAAACTGATTTCTGCCTATGACACTTATGGTAACTGTGCTTCTGCAGGCATCATAAATACGTTTTAGTTGTGAAACTGTGTTATAATTTCTTTTAAACTTTTGTTTTGAGGATTTTCAGGAAATAGAATACTACACTTCATTAAATAACACTCATTTAAAACATATCTTTCTGGCTTTTGATCTTTTGAAACAACTTGAGATTTAAATGGTATCTAACTACGTACATTCATGTAGTAATCTCTGTAATAGTTGATGAAAACCTTTTACATTGACATGGTCGAAAATACAATTATGAACTCTAAATAGCTTGCCTTCTTAGTAAACCACCTACTAGGTTTAATAGAGGTTATTTTCTCTGAATAATATATTTAGTTACCCCCCCCCCCAATGTTTTAAAAATAAAACTCAACCATATAACTATATATTAATATATATAACACAACTTTATATATTAACATAATTAAAGTTCTTTTCTATGTTTAATGTAATTGTCTAAAAAAAAAGTTAAAAAACAAACATTGTGCATTTATTTTGACGGTTTTAAGCAGATGAATCTGATGGTGTATACAGTATGTATTGGTGTTTTATCTGATATTCTTAATGGATTTTGTCAATTTTTTATTTATTTTTATTTTTTAGACTTTGTTTGTATGTTCTATTAATATCTCTTTCAGTTCTTCAAGGGTGCCGATGAACCTCTTGTGTCTCCAGCACAAGCTGAAACTAATGATGAAATACACTACAGTAAGTTTTATTTTATACCTGGTAGTAGGGGCGTATAGTAGATAATTTCTTTCCAGCACAAGCTGAAACTAGTGATGAAATACACTACAGTAAGTTTTATTTTATACCTGGTAGTAGGGGCGTATAGTAGATAATTTCTTTCTCTGAAAGTGACAGACCCTAGTTTCTAAAAATACACGTTCGTTGGAGAAGTAATGGTTATTGAGACAAGCTCTAGTTATTTTAAACAATATTTCCTTGTTTAAACATCACATACTTTAGCTTCTCTCTGTTATAACTGTATCCAAATGTGTATTATAACTTTGTAGATTAACTAAACTTAGTGTCCATATTTCACGCGCCTTTACTGATCCCAGAAATAACCATTGAACGCATCTAAGTGGTCACACCAAGTACATGGCTTAGATAATGAGAAATGGCAAGTGTGTAGCACAAATGGCCATAATGAGAAAGCAACTATATTGTGGTTTGAAAGACAAAGCTTATGATGTGGATATGGACAACTAAAGACGTTGAAAAGATGGGAGGATCGCCAGGTCAGGAATATGGAATTTAAAAAAAAAGAAGAAAGAAAGAAATAGGGTGTGAGGTAAAAAAAAGTTGTATTTGTTACTACTGAATTTTCATCTCATGGTAGATATGTCTTGTCAATATCAAAATTAAATCAGATTTGAGTATTCTGTGCTGCCATATAATTTTTACAATTTAATTAAAATGTTATGTCTTGTGTAGAGTAATAGTGAATTTTTGTTTTTAATCTAAAGAGTGTTGAACATTTAAGTAAAACCCATTGGTAAATTCTAATTTACTGTTATATGTTATATATATTTACTAATATAGGGCTTACATTTATCTATTAATATGATTATACAGCATTTCAGCTAACAGTCAAGGGTGTGATTTTCAACTTTTTTACCAAAAAATAATCAAAGGTGTAGGAAGGTGTCAAAATATATATATATATATATATAAACCATTGCTGCTGTTACTGGATCAAGAAAAGTATGTGCCCCCTGTCCCCCTGATTCCAACACTAGTGTTAATGATTACAAATAGATCAGATTTGATCTCGAATGCTAAAAAGTTATTTTAACTAAAAATATATTTCAGAATTTTTAAATATCATTTTAGCATTATTTTAAAACAGAATTTACAGCTTATTGAGTTAATAAGGTTTTGACTGAATATTAAAAGTTTCAACAAATATAAAATATATATCATTACCCACAACAACAAAAATGTTAAATGTATTTAAAAATTCCCTTATATTTCAGCTCACCACCTCGTGATGACGTCGCCCGACAATAACCCGATCACTGTGCACTCCCCGATGGTCACTCAGCCTATGACAGAGTCGAGGCTCGGCACAAACAGTGACACCGTCAAGTTTGGGATTGAGAGGGGAGACCCTGTGCCGGTTTTCACTCCCACTGCCCAGAGAACCACCCCACCCATTGTGGTGGAGGTAATTTTAAAATGTTTAATTTTTAACTTATTTTCTTGCTTATGTCCAATTAAGGTTCTAACATGCTGTCCTGAGCACATGCCTCAGCTATATGGACTGGCTCATTTAGTGTCCAGAACATGGGGTTACTTGTTAGCGACAGAGAAGTTGGTGTAGTGGCCTTAAAACCTGATTTTCGTGTGAACAGGTATCATGGTGGAGATAAAATTTGGTTTCGTTTTATACATCCTTTTAGAATATTTGGACCAATGTATTATACTAATTTCACTGAAGTTTGGGGGGTGGGGGAGGAGGGAATTCATTATGGTTGAGAGTTCCAGTTAAGTAGAGGAAATTTATTTTCTTCATTTAATTAAGTCAAGTAAAAAATATTTGGTCTGATGTAACTTGTCCCACTATATTACTAGTATGTTGGTTGGAAGGCTTTTTAGCTGTTCTCATTTTCGTTTTAGTTGAAAAAAAGTTGGAAAAAACCCATAGCTTTAAAATGACTGTAAATATTTTATAATTAACTTATTTTCAGAGAGATCTGTTGCCTTACATTGAGTAAACTAGTGTTTTTATTTTATTAAAATTGCTGGAAAATGTAACATTAATTAATGTTAGTATTTCTGGTCCTGTGGTTATAAAGTTTTAAACTCAAGTCTTCTGATTACATTCGAGTTGTCAGATTCTATTAGAGTCTTTGAGTGTAGACTCTAAAACATTTCAAAAGCACCACAGCCTTGTCCTGTATTCAGCAGGGTATTCATGTTAAAAAATTTAAAATATGTATTCTTTGCATAAGAATTGGACAATCTTACAATATATCCTTTTTCTGTATATATATATAAAAACAAAACCCCATCAACCATATACAAACCTGTGTGACAGTGTCTCGTAGCTTTCTTTTTATCATTAAATATAACATGGGGTAGAATATAGCTCCATGTTTTCCAGTTCCAATCAGTCTTACAACTAATACATCAACAGCTGTAGCATGTAATGTTCCCTTGCTGCTTTTCAGTAGATTTTGTATTAGAGCAGTGGATTTCATCTTGCTCATTCACTCAGTCAAATGTGGAAATAGCCATGTATTAGACCTCAAATAGCCATTGTTTATGTTCTTAAGTGTCATTAAAAATTGCCTTTAAAGGGACATTCCTGAGTTTGCTTCAACTTTTAATATGTTGTCGACTAACAGAGCATTTTTAATAATTGTAATTACATATCAAATGTATTTATCTGCATAAAATATTAGTGCTGTATATTAAATGTGTTTCTGATCGTTCTAATATTTTTAATAGGTTAAATTTCATTTTATTTCAAAAAATATTATTTTTTCATATGTACGAAATGATTACGAAGACAGAATCCACTGTGTATACAGACACTGATATTCTAAACAAGAAAATATATCTGATATGATACTTTAAGTGTAGAAATATTTTTTTAGTCAGAAACAATGCTACAAACTCAGGAATGTCCCTTTAAATAAAAACACAAGAATACATTGAAAATCTGTCAGAAGCAAATATGTATTTTACTTTAAAAAAATTAAAGTTTGTTTTGTTTTATTGACACCACTAAAATACATTGATTTATTAATCATCGACTATTGGATGTCAAACATTTGGTAATTCTGACATATAGTCTTAGAGAGAAAACCCAGCTACATTTTTCTGTTGGTAGCCAGGGATCTTTTATATGCATCATCCCACTGGCAGGATAGTACATACCACAGTGTTTGATATACTAGTCATGGTAACAGTGGCTGGAATAAGAATGATTTTAATATTTTATAGGAGGGTCGAAGTCAGAAGAGTGCTCCGCCATCCTTAGCTGCCAGTCGTGAGAGTCTGCATGAGCCCAGAGGGTCAAGGTCAGGCACACCGGTCAATGTTTTTCATCGGTATTCAGCTGACCTCTCCAAACTTGAAGAATACGACATCATGTCACAAGCAAACCAACCAGCCAATCCTCCACATGGTAAGTTACACAGTGAGATAAATTAGCCAATCCACACTAAGGTAACACTTACAGGTTACTAAATAAGCCAATCACCAATTGACACCATAATGAACATGAGCCAATGAATAGTGTGATAAATTAAAGCTACACAGGTAGCTAAATCACCCAGTCCAAAATATGATGTATTACATTTCCAGCTAAATCACCTAATCTATGACATGATGAAAATGAACCAGTTGATAGCTGATTTTGTTTACAAGGAGTATGTAGCTAACTAAGCCAATTGTTTGTGTTTTATTTTTAATTTTTGCATTGTTCGGTGCTAAGTGAATTGTTCAGGTAATTCTGCAAATTAAAGGGACATACTCTAGTTTCAGTTCATGAAAATTAACATTAAGTTTAGTTTAATTTACAAACCTGTAACACATTTTGATAAAGTTACAACTGAGTGAAACGTGAGTCTTTGACTTTGAAATGGTGAAATACCCTCTAAAATAGAATAAAACTCGACTACATAACTGTTACTTCTCAGAGGCACGTGCCTTTTTAAAAATATGAGAAATGCATTTTGTGATATTAAAAAACATCAGGATGACCAAAAACACTTCGAATGTACGGAAATGGATACAATAAAATTTAAGTAAAAGTATTATTTCAGTTATCACAAAACGCCTCTAATAGTCAAAACTATGTCTTTGTGTTTAAAAACTAGGGTATGTCCCTTTAAAGGACTCCCAGCAAACTTCACCCATCCAAAAAGATCCCCCAAAATCATGTTGGGTTTTTCCATCTTAGATTTGCTATCCTTGTAGATACCTTTTTTTCAGTTGCAGTTGCATTATCATAGTTCTTTGGCAACTAAGTCCACCACATCATGGGGTGAAAGGCTGTACATTTTAAGTTAATTAAATGTTTTCAGTAAAAATAAGCATGTGACTTTCTGTCTAATTTTGTTAACTGAACTAAACTATTTTTACAGGAAAACAAAATTTTCAAATGATTGCTGTTTGTGCATCTTGAATATGTTTTACTATGTGTGCTTAACCTTTTGTTAACAGAATTAATAAGTGTATTTTCCTCAAAGTGCTTGTCAGTGTAAATATATTTAAAAGACTGAGTATATGCATCACCCTTGATATTTTTTTCTTCATTTTATTTGGCCTCAATCTTCTTCAAAGTCATTATTAAAAAATAAAGATATGACCAATAAAAATTAAGTTAGTTTTCACTGTTTTGGAATTATTGAAATCCAAAATGATTTGTGTTGAACCTGGTAAAAACTCTGATGATAATAAGAATACATGGTTTATGTTTTGGCTACTGAACAGTCAAAACATCTTTTTACAACAGTTAAAGACTTGTTAATGAAGAAACATGTTGTATAGATCATTCAAGCAAACTAATTCCTTGGTAATCAAAAAACATGTGTTTGTAAGATGTTGCTGCAAATATATCACCATGTTTTGTTATTATTATCCCCCCCCCCCCCCACACACACACACTTACTGGTTGAGTGATACAGAGAAACCTCTTAAGACAGGACCCTCAGTAAACTGGAATTCCCTCAAAACCGGACATTTTACAGAGTCCATTTTAAAAACCAGAACAAAACTTAACCTCTCTAAACCAAATCCCTGTAAATAATGGACATTTGTATTGGTCCCAATGGTGTCCGGTTTAGAAGGGTTTCATTGTACATGGTATAAAGACAGTTATTACTTCCACATTTGTTAGGTTTGTATTGGCACTGTTGCACAGCCAGTAAAAATTAAATATACATTACCAGTCTGTTGCGATCTTGTGTATGATGTATTGTATAAATAATTATAAAAAGAATAATAATAAAAAGAAGAATTATATAAAACTAACCTTGCATGAAGGCCAGGCAAATGAAAATACCATTTTTACCATTTTCAGAAGCCTGTATTAGCCTGGTAGGATAAACACTGTATAGGGCTTGGTAGTTGAGTTTAACTCTTAATACATGTAATTGCATTTAACTACTTATTTGTAGTAATAAATACTAACATAACAAATGGATAAATGTAGCTTTTTAAAGCTGAGTCAGCATAATTAATTAAATGTTTTTCCTTTGGATATCTGGCTATTGTACTGTCTAATCATAAATATTTTATTATAAAAATATAGAATTTATTATGGCAAATTGTGGTGGATATGAATACCATGTATCAGTCATCTAATCAGTATATATGTGTATATGCTGACACATTCTAATTGATACACCTGCTAAACTCTCGTTATGCAAAGTTGTGGTTTTATAATAAAAAATTAACGTTGATATAAAAAATTATATACATAGGTTTATATACATAGGTTTATACTCAGTTCCTATTCTGTTATTTCTCATGGATATAATAAGTATATGTTTTAAGATAAAAGATAGATGGTTATTTTGATTGATGCAAGGTGGCTAAATTTGTTGGCAAGAAATTTGATTAATGCATTGTTGGTGAAAGTCAAGCACAATGTGCAAACAAAATGATTGATATATGAGCTAAAAATCCCTGTCAGATGTATTCTGTTAACATGTTGCCAATTATTAGCAAATTGAGTGAAAAAATACACACATAATCTGCCAGTGAAAGTCATTATGCTGATTAAGATAATGATTTATACATATTAAAAAAAAAAAAAAAATCCTCTTTTGTAATACTGAACTTGTTTCATTTTTACCTTTTGAATTTTTTTTTTTTTTTTAATATTCCTGTTTTGTAATGCTGAATTTATTTATTTATTTATTTATCTATTTATCTATTTATTATTATTTTTATTATTATTATTATGACAGCTTTTTCAAAACAATCATTTGTGTTTTAGAGGTCAAGATATGCATGGAAATAATTCTTTTGTGATCTTTGTTCATGGAACTACTAAACGTTTTTGTCTATATTGTTTGTTATTTTGAGTGTATTGATTGCTACCCTGACTGTACGTATGGTGTGTTTGCAGTACTAGGTCACCGTAGATCGGGCTCTCATGGCACTCCAGTGGTATTCACACCAACCGGCCCACCAAATACACCACTGCCAACAGGTGAGGCCATCAAGCACTTTACTTTTCACTTCCTCAGAATGGAGATCCTGGTTAGAATTTGTAGAAACGATTTCAAAGGAAAAACAAATAAAAAGGAAAGAATGAAGGAAATGTTATTTAACGACACACTCAACACATTTTATTGTATGGATATATGGCGTCGGACATATGGATATAAATCCAAACAGATATTAAGAGAGGAAACCCGCTGTTGCCACTTCATGGGCTACACTAAGGGACCTTTCATGTGCACCATCCCACAGGCAGGGTACAGGCATGACTATCTTCTGCAGATCCGCAGAAATCTGCGAATTTGAAAGCCATTTACCGTATACGCAAATATTTTCGCGGCTAAAATAATTCGCGATCGGGCCTTCATTTTATATTTTCACGAGGAATTATTTTCGCGACTCTGTCCCCAATAATAAAATCAAAATTACCCAAGTATTGCATTTGCCAAACCTCTTTGAATGACGATTTCATGCATACACTTGCCAAACCTCTTTGAAATGACGATTTCATGCATACACTTGGACATTTTCATCATACTGTCAGCGGGATGTCAATGTTGTATGTACTAGTATGTATGTCTGATAGACATGTTATCGATGGAACATGCACATGCGATATACCGTAGAATGTAAAACAAAATGCACATCAAATATCGGAAGAGATTACTTTTAATTATTAATGATTACAAAAAAATAATAATAATAAAACAACAAACAACAACAACCAAACAAATAAAAAAACTGAGAGTAGGCACCGACCGTAACAACACACTGTCACTTCGATCAAAACCACGTGACCATTGTTTTGCGAGACCTACTTTCTAAGTAGCCATATCTTAACGTAACACAGTGTTCTGTTTACACTGATGTGTCATGCATCCTAATGTCTTTTCCATCCAGGCAAATTATGCCAAATCGGAAATAAGTTAGCGTGTAATTAAATTCGCGGTACCAGCAACGTGTTCGCGATTTTCGCGGTATATTTTATTCGCGAACATATTTGCGTATACGGTAGGTTGTTTCTTTGGCTGTGTACTGTCCACTTTTCACACATTTTGCAAAGCTTTCAGCTGATTTCATCAAGTATCATTGTCATGTCTGAGGGTAGTACATACCATGACCTTTGATATACCAGTTGTGGTGCACTGGCTGAAATGAGACGAATAAAAAGGATGATGTTTTTGTGAAGACAATTGGTTTTTTTTTTTTTTTTTTTTTTTAAAGAAAAAAAAAAAGACAATTTCTTGGACTTGATGTCACCCCATACCTGTATGTTTATATCCTTTTAAAGAATTTAGGGCAGAATGTAGCTCAGTCGGTTGAGTGCTCGCTTGACGTGCTTTTGTCCCACGATTGAACCACCCCAGTTGATCCATTCAGTGCACCACAACTAGTCAGAGGCCATGGTATGTGCATTTCTGAATGTGTGAAAGTGCATCTAAAAGATCCATTGCTTCATTAGAAAAAATATAATGCATTTCCTCCAATGACTGTGTCAGAATTGCCAAATGTTTGACATCGAATAGCCGATGATGTGTGATTTAGTGGTGTTAAACAAAACAAACTAACTTTTAAAGAATTTGTAGAAAAACAGTTTTAGTAGTGTCAGTTTAAAAACTCCATGTATCTGCTGCTAACAATCTGTAAACCAGGATAATCCTCAAACAATATTGTTTGTTGTAACCTAATAAACACAGTATTAACTCTTTTCTGGTTTTGGACATTTCCTTTTCTGCTTTTTCTTTTTCAGTGTAATATTAAGTAAATTAAAAGTAATAACTGAAAACAAAAACCCTCCAAAAACAATAAACTTGCTACTAGAATCACAGCTCAGGTTACTCCAAACATTTTTTTTTTAATTGAGGTTAACAGTAGTTATTACAGCAGCGATATTTATGGCATTTGAGTAAATTTATTCCAGTAACATATTTAGTACATATGCATAGATTATGTACATATTACTTAGATTTGCTCAAGTGCCATATAGATTGCTGTAAACTCCAGTGATAGTAACCAGTAGATAATAGTCTTAATAATAGTATCGTTAAACATCCTGGATGACATTATAACAGGCCCATAGGAATTAAATCTGGAGTATGGGACACAATCTCGAATAGGGGTGAGGGTGGGGGGTGTCATAGGTCTCTAGTTAGGGGCACAATCCATATTTTTATTAGGACAAAAAAAAGCATACATTTTCATTCATGAGTGGAGGTGCACATGCTTCCCCCCACCAGTTCCTACGGGTCTGTATGATGTCATCAAGGTGCTTATTAATACAATAGCTGCAGTTGAGCTTATAGGTGCAATAGATATTTCTCTTTCAAATGCATAAATGTGCGCTTTAATCGTATTTACATGAGTTTTGGTAGACTGTAAATATGTTCAGGGAATTCAGACATGAACTTAAAAAACCCACATTCTATTACAGTTGAATAGCATTTTGGCATAATTTAATTTAAATAATTGAGATAAACAATATTTAAAAAAAATTCTGTTATTGTTGTAACATCTTAGTATAATTTAATTAACAACTTGAAAGATCAAGGTAAACCATATTTGTGAGAAATGTTTCCACAACTTGTATTTCTTTTCCTCTTCTCCTGTCCTCAACACAAATGCATATTCCCCAAAAGATAGTAGTATGGCTCGAACATCCCAACAGCCAATGAGATGGCCTAAAATTCTTCTACTGTACACTCCTTCCTGTTCCACAGTACAGTAGAAGAATTTGAGGCAATCCCATTAGCTGGTGTGATGTTTAAACCAAACTACTATTTGTATGGTAATATGCATTTGTTTGAGCACAGATGAGGTATCTAAATAGAGATTATTATACAAGCTTGTGTGTAATAATGAGTATCAGGATTATTTCTCGTTCGGGCAATACATGAATCCTGACACAAGTTTTTAATGTTAATAACAATGTTAATAAGAGATCAGTAAAATATTAGCAATCTTAAAATTTTTAGAAATCCAAATAAGTGACAAATTAGTGACATAGAATTTTAGCAAGGTTGTAGGATCATCTAAAATAATATTTTTGATGAATCTTGGCATTAGCGGCTTACAGACATCTTGCAAATTATAGTCACGTGCATGCTAAGTAACTATTGTTGTTTACTATCCTTTTGGTTTGATCAATAGTATGTAACCATTGTTGTGCTTTCAGTTAATCACAGAGATAAAAAATGCGATTTTTTTAGTTTTTGGAACAGTCTGTTGTATGTCTCTTTAAATTTTGCATTATGAAATATTAGCGTCTTGTTTGACTTTGCTAAATTCGCTAACATTTTATGCTCGCTAACATTTCGTGATTTACAGTATTTTAGACTGAAGTATTGTTACCTCAAAACTTTTGCAAGATGCATGTAGTGTTTTGGTATGCTTATTCTTAAGTGAGTGATTATATTATTATTAAATAAGCAAATTTCGTTTCGTGATAAAATCAACCAATTTTGTTTGTTTCATATTAACAAAACAGATTACAACCAATTTGATGCATTGATGTTGCCACATATCCACTTTAAGAGACCGTTCTTTAGAGGTATTTTCACTACACATCATGGGTGCCAGCTTTTTTTGTGGCCTAATGGTCTGTGCTTGCATTTGCTTTAATATTGTCTATTTTCACTTATTTTGTGACTACTGGGCTTCTAGATTATGGTAGCCCCACTCGCATGACTAGTGATATTCAAAATTGGGCTAGTAAATAACTATTCTTGCAATGCCTGATGGCTAATAAAATGTTTTTATGGTCCAATATTGCAGTTAAGTCTATTTTGTAAGTATAAATATCTTGGCACCACCCCAGCCCCTAATGAAAGTGCTTTAAGCTTAATCTCCTTCATTAGGTGACATATCCAATTATTACTATTATTTAGTAAGATTTTATTAACTTAAAGTAAACTACCGGTAGGGCTAGTGAATTTTTAAACGTGGCTAGTAAAGTTTTGAAAGCACTGATCCCATAACTAGTGGATTTTATAAAAATTCTAGAAGCCCAAGACTGACTAAGGTTAAGAAAGATAATCTTCCAATTTTATTTGACTACTAATCTGATAACTTCAAAGTCACTTAATAAAAAGGAAAAATCATGTTTTATGTATGTGCATGTACATTTGCACTTACAGTTTGTGATGTTTAACCACGATGAATATTTAACTTTGCTTTCAGTTGTACATTTACAGTTGATTTTGATGAAATATTAAAAGATCTCAGAAACATTGTATGGTCAGACGTTCAGATAATTCAAATAACCGAAATGTATGATTTTAAGTCCATTTATTTATATGATAAAATTTTCTTTTGAAACAATATTCTAATAAATTAATTATTCTAATAAATTAATTATTCTATTAAATAATTAAATAAACTTGATTGTATTTACTGGTCCTTAATTTTTACCATTAAAAAAAGAATGATAAAACATGATCATAATAATTTTTGACCTATTTATTGAAAAAGAAGTTTCATGAAGAGCTTAGACTATCGGACACAAACATTTAAATTGTCCAGTTACAAATAAGTAAATTAAGTGTTTCTGTCACCTGTGGAGAATGTTATTTTCCTCGAAACAAAGTTACTAAATGGTTTTAAATAACATGCACATGAGCACAGTGTTCTAATGCACAAGCACATACATATGTATTTTACAACATTTTGATCACAAATCCATTGCTAAGCTAACACAATCATGAACATTTAAAAAAAAAAAATTACCCTTGTGTGCATTTGCAAACTGCCACACACTGTTTTTGTACACGAATAGGTTCCTAAATAATAACACTGTTTGAAATGGTGCAAGATACTTTGAAAAATTAAATAAATTACAGTATTACAATAGAATTTATGAGATTTTTGGTGGCTGGTATTTTTGTTATTGTCACATGGTTACTGGGTTTTTATGTTTTAATGGTTTTCGGAACTTTGATTTTACTTCTTGGGTGTTGGATCATAAACATTTAAAATATTTTTTTAATAAGCCATTTTCATTTAACATGTGATGATGATGATATGTTAATTTGTTTCTTTGTACATACATGTACAGTTATTAATTTGATTCTTGAATTTTTATAAATACATCTGAAATGTATTTTATCATACTTTAACTTTATGTATTAACATTGACTAAATGTTAGCTGTAAGTTAATTTCCATAGAACAGGTATTTTAACATGTATTTAAACTTAATACATAACATTATACCTGTAACCATAGATTGACAAATTAATACAGACATATCATTTTTGATATTTGTTTTATTGGCTTACAGGAAAGGAACATAAAATGATTTAGCTACATCACCCATATGTCCACGTGCTTACTCAGCATCTTCCCCTTGGATCATTTTGGAAACCATTCACCTTACAGTGTTTTGTAGTGTTCATGAGTTATAGAAATAATATGTAAAAGCCACATTAAAGGGACATACCCTAGTTTCAGTTCATGAAAATTAACATTAAGTTTAGTTTATTTTACAAACCTGTAACACATTTTGATAAAGTTACAATTGAGTGAAACATGAGTCTTTGACTTTGAAATGGTGAAATACCCTCTGAAATAGAATAAAACTTGACTACATACATGTAACTGTTACTTCTCAGAGGCATGTGCCTTTTTAAAAATATGAGAAATGCATTTTGTGATATTAAAAAACATCAGGATGACCAAAA
>JAECMU010166435.1:0-13276 GCA_016106625.1 Dracogyra subfuscus
TTCTTTATGAATTTGCACGTGCCGTCGTCATTTAGGTATTGGTGAACAAGTCCGAACTTACGGATCTGTAATCTTTACTTTTTCGCCGCGACATGAACACAAAGGCAAGTGGAACTTGCTTTGTGGCGTCGCCATGCCTCAGGAAAGCATGTATCGAAAACAGCTGAACAAATGGATCCTTCACCACCTTGAAATATACAAATGACAATATGATTATTATTATTATAAATTTTTTTTGGTGTGCACTATTCGGCAAATATCACATTTTAAAGGGACATTCCTGAGTTTGTTGTTCGATAACATCTTAAAAATTGCAGCAGAGACTTTTTAACGACTAATTACATTATTAGATGCAGTATATTAAAGGTGTTTCTGATTGTATTAATATTTGTACTAGGTTGAATTTCATTTTATTTCCTAAAATGCCATTTTTTCGTACGTACGAAATTATTTGAAGACAAAATCCAGTTTGGGCTTCTTAAAAATATTATTGAATATACAGACATTGATATTTTAAACAAGGAAATATATTTAATTAGTAATTTTAGAAATATTTTGTAAGTCAGAAACATCTTACAGTCCAGCCCCTGCGTGTGCTGTAACCTCACCGTGGTGCAGGGGTGTAACATTCTCTTTGAGGATGGCCAATACAGCTCAAATTGAAATTTTGAGTAAAATTCAGTACCTCTCTATGATATTTTTTTATCAGTTCTTTACACTTTTTATAGATTTTTTATATTGATGTTGATCATCACCTTATTTGTTTTCTTACCGTAGTTTGACACCCAATAGCCGATGTATTTTTCGTGCTGGGGTGTCGTTAAACATTTATTCATTCATTCATTCAGTGAGATACGACTGACGTAGACCAAGGTCCTGAATCTGAAAACTTAATTATTTAATTAGAATTTTATAACATTAATACAGAAACCCCGACATATAGACAGATATGGTTTCACATATAAAATAATAGTTTTCGACATTTAGCAAACGACAAATGTGTTTACACATTTTGCAATTTTGCTACAAAAAATACTTCCATTCCGGTTAGTGAATTTAATTGATTAGTCAAGTGAATTTACCTTTCTCAATACAGCCTGGGTCCAATGAAACGAGCATTCCTTTTATCTGCAGTTCAGGTAAGACCGAAGAAACCGCTCTCCACAAAGCTGACTCGAACTTGAACTGTTGGCCGCTGTGGCAACATCTGTAGAACAGGCTCCAAGACAGCCTTGTAGTCCTTCTTTCTTCGGCCCGACATCAAACAAAACATTAAGGGAACTTGCTTTGCACAGTCTTCCTGCCGGATGAAGGAGTGAATGGAAAACAGCTGGTTGAACGGCATACCAGCATTTGGAACGGGACAGAATCTCCAGTTGTTGGTCCAATGCAAAGATGAGATGTCTATTCCTCTCTACAGTCAGATCTGTTTTCAGGAAATTATCTGCATCATGCTCGAGCAGCAGATCCAACTGTGGGTCGACCGGTTTCTTGGGTCTGCTGGTCTGCCGATGGTAGTTCGTAATGTGGACTAGTCGATCTAATGAAGGCAACGCTGGACAAGGCTCTGGTCCTAAGTTGCTGTCCACAAGCCGACTAACGATATTCCCAGCCGATTCAAACGGATGTTTCTTGGCTGCCTCCTCCATTGCGACAGCTATGTTTGCAACAGCAGCTCCCCCTATCTTTGCTGCATGGCAGTGAGAGCTGGGCAGTATCTGACGTTGGCGTTTCGAACTGAACAACGCCATAATGTTCTGTCTGCAATACACAATATATCATTATTTTTCAGTGCTGTGAAATAGATTAAGTTTATAATAATAATAAACAAATGAAAAAATATACATATAATTATCTTTTGATAACATATTTTTAATAGCTCAACTTTATAATTTACATGTCTTGATTGAAGATATATATATAGTGATATATTTCAATATTAAAACTTTTTTTAATTAATCATATCATATGTACTATATAATGAAAGCATAGAAGAAAAAATAAAGTACTATTTTTATCCATACCTGAAAGCTTGCTCTTTACTACATAGGAAAACCCACTACTCTCAAATAGCTTATTCCTTCCTCTTATAGCGGGCAGCTTGGCCCAGTGGTACAGTGCCCGCCTGATGCGCGGTCGGTCTAGGATCGATCCCCGTCAGCTGACCACTGGGGTTTTTTCTCGACATAACCATATGTCCGACGCCGATATAACCGTAATTAAAATGTGTTGAGTGCGTCGTTAAACAAACAAACCAAACCTTCCTCTTATTGTAGCAGAGTTCACAATGGAAAACGTTGCCTCTTGGTGACTAATGTCATTCGAAGCAGGTGGATTGTCCGCAATGGAATCCTCCATGACATCAAATGTGCGGGGCGGTATCGGCCACTCAACATTTTCCTCGTCAACATTGTCCATTGTAGCCTGTAAGACAGTGTGACAATTTTTTTTTTGGTGATATGCAACTGCGACTTAATTAACAATCATTGCTAAGTTCTGTAATTATTAACTCACCAACAAAATAATATCAAATATCTGTTACTTAATCGTATGTCATGAAACAAGATTGTCGAAATTATGAAAGTGAATAATGATAGCTTGTTTGGAACACCGATTAGTGGTGCTAAATGCGTTGGCCAGTATCAGTACTGATAAAACGGATTCTAGTTTTGATCATTGATATAATTACATATTCAGTGAAAACGACATAATGTTATGAATATAATAATGAACGTGGGTGTATATGTGTATGTCGTAATCAACTTTGAACTTTAGTATTTATACACTCGATACACACCATCCCATAACACAACACAACAGGTAAATAAATAGCATACCTGAATCTCATCTCTGGTCATCTCCATGAGTTCGTCGGTGGACTCTCGTGTTCGGGTGCTTTCAGCAGACGGCAAACCGAACGTCTCCTCCTGTACAGTGCGCCTGCATGGGAACGGTTCCTGTGACTGTACAAGCTGTCTGTATGTTGCACGAGTCATCCCACTGTTGCACGTCCTGTGCTGCCACAAGGAACAGTCGTCGCACGACAAACCCTCCTGACCGGGAAGATCATACACGAGACAAGAATTCAGAGACATTCTTAAATAAATTTGTAGCCGAAGTAACTAACAACAATGATAATACGAATAATTTGCAACTGAAGTAAATATTCTGATGCGAATGATGTTCAACTTTTGGTGTCACACGTTTTATACTTTAACATATTGTTATGTAGTAAATGCAAAGCAGAACACATCGCCATGATTGCGGCGATGTCGCCTGTCCTCGGCGAAGAGCGAGTAAACGACAAATAAAAGTAAATAATAATAATAAAATAACGGTGAAAAAGCTAACGAAACATGCAGTGAATAATAATAACATTGTAAATAACAATAGCATTTCAAACAACAACACTGCCATAAGTTATATATCGATACAATGTATGGCGATTTTCCCCGCAATAAACACGGGGCGATATCGCCATACTTCCCCGTATCTACTCCACCAACACCTTTGTGAATTATTACATCCACTAAGTCGTTTATGTACATAGCAAACAGAACAGGTGAGAGGCACTCACCTTGTCTAACACCAACGCTACAAATGAATGGTTCCGATTGGGTATTACATGTTCTAACAACAGATTTTGTACAGCTATACATGGATCGTATAATATTTAACATTTATCCGCGAATTACCAGATGTATCAGTTTATACCACAAATTGTCTCTTACAACATAATCTTGCAAACCAGCTTAATGCCATCAAGCTAGTCTTGGGAGAATGGCAGTCCTCCTATATACAGTGTAGAAAGGATGAAGTAGTCTTGTGTCGTGCCCGCATCGGTCATACATATTTGACCCATTATTTATCTTGAAGAAAGATCCTCCATCTCAGTGTGAGCATTATCAGTGTACTCTGACGGTGCGCCACATTTTGGTGGAGTGTACGTTTTTGAAAGAAACTCGAAAAGATATATTTGGTTCACGATCTGTGATGGAATCATTTCGATTCCATCCAGAACTTATTTTACAATTTTTACGAGATACTGAATTTTATTGTAAATTTTAAGTTGATATATCTGTGATATTTGTTTTTTTTACACAGTCCTTTACACTGTGTTTTATTTAACTTTTGTATTTTTATACTGATGTGATTTCACATTTCATGTTTTCTACATGACCATATTGTGACACCCAATAGCCGATGTATTTTTCGTGCTGGGGTGTCGTTAAACATTCATTCATTCCGTCACAGCCAAGTCATGCCAAAGACGTAAAGAGCTTCAGTCCAATACAACACACATTGTGGCATCATTATGCTTTGTATGAATCCTGCTACTTTCATGCCTTTAATGTTTTCTTTTTTGCAGAACACTGGAACGTACAACATTTGAATAAGTTTTCTGCAGCTATAACTTCTATGTCCTTGCCCGTGAATCGCGATAGATATTCTTACCTTGATTTAGAACCTTCTTTCAGATTTTCTCTAGTTCTTGCCCTTCTTGGCCCCTTAATTGGTCTAGCATGCTGTTCACTTATGCAGTGCTTTATTTGGCAAGGCAAGTATGTTACATTTTCCTTGTTGAACATTTCTAGTGTTACAGCCAAATGGCATGTAAGAAACCTATATCTTCCAGTAGCAACAAATTAATCTTGAGTCTGAGTTTAGCGGGCAGCATAGCCCAGTGGTACAGTGCCTGCCTGATGCGCGGTCGGTCTAGGATCGATCTCCGTCAGCTAACCACTGGGTTTTTTCTCGACATAATCATATATCCGACGCCAATATAACCGTAATTATAATGTGTTGAGTGCGTCGTTAAACAAAAAACAAAAAAGATTCTGATTTTGGTTATTGATATTTTGTAAAATCTGGACATAATCACACAATATGGACTTGAACATTTTATGCCTTTTAGAAATATATGCTGCCAACAACCATGCTAAAAAGTACGTCCTTGGATTCCATTGTAAATGAAGTTATCTCTGGTATATTCTTTATGAAATACAAGTTTGGAATGTTAGTACCAGTAGCATACTGCATTGTTGTAACAAAAATATCAGGGTTTTTTTTCTGGTGTATGTGGCATTTTATATTTCATTTTATCTTTGAGCGGGCAGCATAGCCCAGTGGTACAGTGCCCGCCTGATGCGCGGTCGGTCTAGGATCGATCCCCGTCAGCTAACCACTGGGGCTTTTTGTCGACATAACGATATGTCCGACACCGATATAACCATACTTATAATGTGTTGAGTGCGTCGTTAAACAAAAAACAAACACACACAATTTTGTATTTGGGTAATTTTATTTAAAAGCGAATTGTCAGGAGAAGCATTGTCAAGTTCAGAATAATCTGTCGTATTATTAATTATCCAAGTGATATGGGGAACATAGATTCTTCCTCAGTTGAATGAATGACACCCCAGCACGAACAATCCATCGGCTATTGGGTGTAATGGGAGTACACATTACATGTTAAATCACATCAACATAAAAATTCAACAGGTAAATAAAAACACAGTGTAAAGGACAAATATCACAGATCAATAGAATTAAAATTTAGAATAAAATTAAGTATCGCGTAAATATTGCAATAAAAATTGTCCTCAGTTCAAAGTCACAAGATGAATGAAAAGCAGACGCCCAACACCATGGAAGTAATCTTGTTGAATCCACTTCGTTGTTGTCGCAGTAATAAGATATCAATAATTTTTGTTAGGAATTTTGTTTTTATAGAATGGAATCTGCCGATTCACACTTGTCTGGTAGATCACCATGCTATGTTGGAACATTGATTGAATGGATATTTAACGACACCCCAGCACAAATAATAATACATCGGCTATTGGGTGTCTTACAATGGTAAACATTATAAATAAAAGGTTAGGTTAAAAACACAATGTATAGAGCTGTGCGGTAGCACATGAAATTCAAAATGCCAAGTCGAAAACAGTGTAAAGAGCTGTACACAATAATACATATCACAGTTGTTATAAAGGTAAAATCCATGACAAGTAAAACATTAAACCTCCCCTGCGCGTGCTGTAACCTCATCGTGGTGCAGGAGTGTAACATTCTCTTAGAGAATGGCCAATACAGCACAACTTAAAAGTTAGAATAAAAGTCAGTATCCGTGTTATTTGTATTTGTCTTTACACTGTCATATTATCAGTGATATTTGCATTTGTATTTACACTGTTTTTATTTATATATTGGATTTTTCTATTGATGTTGATCATCACCTTATTTATTTACATTACCACAGTTTGACACCCAATAGCCGATGTATTTTTCGTGCTGGGGTGTCGTTAAACATTCATTCATTCATTCCTTATACTGATTTTAAACATTGTATTAACCAGTTTATCTTTTCGACTTGGCAACATGATTGCACTGTCAGTGTCCTCTGACGGTTCGCCACATTTTGGTGGAGTGTAAGCATTTGTCGGGAACTCGGACAGATATATTTGGTACGCGATCTGTGATGGAATCATTTCGATTCCATCCAGAACTTGTTTTACAATTTTTACGTGACACCGAGTTTTATTTAAAATTTTAAGTTGATCTATCTGTGATATTTGTATTTTTACACAGTCCTTTACACTGTGTATTTTATTTGACTATTGACTTTTTATATTGATGTTGTTTGACATCTGAATTTTTCCCTTTACCATAGTTTGACACCCAATAGCCGATGTATTTTTCGTGCTGGGGTGTCGTTAAACATTCATTCATTCATTCTAATGAGATACGGGCATTTTATTTCTAAACAACCATCACCACAACAGTCACAGGTGACACATCCATTAGGTGATGCTCCAATCTATGGGTGGTCCTCACTAATGACAAACCCAAAATCTCGCATTTTGAAGTTGATATGTTTCGTTTTCATCAGCTCGAAGTACTGTTTCTTTGCTTTTCCTTCCTTTAACAGACCCCATCGTGTTGCTGGTGTATTTATAAATTTTGTCTCGGGATAGCAAATATCCTTAATCAAGCTGGGAGATGGCTGTGAAGGATCGGTTCTACAGATCTTTCGGAATTTTGAAGCAGTTATCGATAACGTTGCCAGAGTCGGGAATTTAACTGACCCCTAGTTGCCATTTCTGTGACTTCAATCTGCTCCCTTGTAACACTGATGTTAACTGAAGTACATTTTTGCACAATGATATTAAATGGTTGCCTATAAAGTTCTTCTTGAAACATGTCAGAAAGAACATCTGGGAAAATATTTTGAGCCTGTTGAGGAATAAAGTGATGATTAAAGGTTCTATAACTGATAACACAGCAGGTTTTACTGTACCCATACTAAGTCCCTGCAGGAACTTGTCCAATCTGTTGGCACTTGGAGCAGGTATTTCTTTAGGCTGGCGAATACGGCATGCAACAGGTGTCCAAATTCAAACGTTTGGTCTGGGCCGATGTGAAATCAATCTCGCCAATTGGTCGGTACTTTATATCTTTCAGTGCAGAGGATAAAAGCCAATAGGCTGGCTCTTGGGACACAGTCTTCGAATCTCTGATCTTCACAGTTGCATCATTTGCAAACAGTAGAGTTGCAATGTGAGTACAAGCCTCGCCTAACCCAGCCATACAATCACAGTGTGCTGTGCAGACCATGCCATTCTTCTCCGCAATGATCCAGGGTTGCAATGTTTTGTTTTTCCCCAGTCTTTACGAATGTAACATCTGAAATAATTTGTATTAATAATTTCACTTTATAATTTCAATAAAAAGTATATTATTAGTAGCAATAAAAAATATTACAATCATTTACCATATGTTTAAGTTATATTTGTTATATATATCTGGTAAGTAAATTCTTAATAAATTATAGTAAACAGCATTTCAAAGTCAAGGTTCATACATGTATATAACAATGTATTGGTTTGTTTAATCAACAAATATATTTACCGTACAAATGTTCTTAAAACAAATATATAATCTATATCATTGTAGTTGCAGTACTTAGTAGTATGTAAATTGTAATGGGCTTTAGATTACACTTAAGTACAAATACACATGCTGACCTCAAAACTACTAAAATATTAACTTAATAATTACTGCATCATAAAGTCCTTCTTATGCTTAAAACAAGATCCCCAAATTATTGAGATTTAAAACCCTGATATAGCTCTATAGTATATGAACACGTGACCTTTGCTCGAACAATGTGAAATCCATTCTTTATGCAGACTGCAACGTCGCTAATCCATCCAGAGGTCAGCTGGTTAAAAGCATCTAAACTTTTCCATGCCTTCATGTCTGTCATATGTCGTATGTTATGAATGCGTTACTTTTGTTGATGGTCATTATAAATAAGTGTATTTGATTTTGTTTGCGTGACTTTTGTTGTGTGGTGTATTATGTTGCACGGGCAGTGTGTAGATGAATAGTGGAAGACACGAGGAAAATGGAATATTGTATTGGGATGTGGAATTCATGAAAGCACGTACTGATTGTGTCGGGGAAATGTATAAATAGAAATAATTGTTAAGTTAAGTTATCTTTTTCATAATCTTTAGTACGTTACAATGTCGTCCAAAGTTTAAAAGCTTTTTGTAAATATTAAGTAATTTACAATGTCTGGATACAAAACACACGGAAAGTTTTTCTCACTGTTGGACCACTCAAGTTTCGTCAATTCATACGGATCAACATTATTAATAATACTTATTTTGCTTAAATATCGGTCTCTAGACACACTATCCAGTGTACCAACATAACCTGGTTTAGGCATGGGTAATGACTTCAGTTGTTTAGACATAATAACATCAATTTTCTACTATACTAACAATGATAATACTTCTTTGTTTGCAATATGGCCGCCGGGACATGCGTACACAGAAACTGTGACGTCACGCGCACTGGCCCTATAGGCAGAATAGAATTAAGTGTGATTAGTGTGATTAATAAGCATGCATTTAATAATCTGATTAATCCAGAATGACAAAAATTCCCTATATAACTTGGGGTCTGTGGTAGAATTTTTAGTGCGTGCGTGCGAATCGTGCAACTAACTCTGGACCTACGTACTGGGTAAGCGACGAGTGGTGCGTACTGCACGCTCGAACGCACGCGTTGTGACCGCAAAGGCGTTTACCACATAAATAATAGTTAAAATGAACAAGACAACAAAAAATCACTTTAAAGACGGGTTGTTATTGCATTTAAAACCACATAATTTTATACATGATATATTATGCAGATATCGACCAAAGCTATGAACTACGAATACTATTATCACTAAACTATGAAAAAAATATGCAAACCTATAGTTAACCAGTGATGTCAATTCTAAGTATCACAGTTAAGAATATACATTTATTTAAACAGCCAAAAGAGGCAGTCGCCCATTATCCCTTGAATGTTCTCAGTGACTAACAACACCAGGAGACTAGACAATCGTCCATTATCTAAAGATGCTCACAATGAACAATTAATTATTGATCATATATTTAATAATCAAAAAAGTATATAATTATTGAGTTGGATCCCAAAACTTTACTTTAAAATTAATTTAAATTAGACAATCTATTAATTTGACGTCACTGGTATTTTTTTTTTAATCTCTAGTATGACTCTCCCCGACTCGGCATCGAATTTTAGTGGTGAAGTTTGGACAGTCATTACAGCCATTACAGCCTTGGAAGAAATAAAGCATTCGAATGTATCCAAATTTATTATTTTTACTGACTCGCTTTCGTGTCTTGAAGCTTTACGTAATATGAAGCTTAACCATCCCTTAATTGGGATGGTGATACGGCAGTGCGTCTTTTTATCCATTGCCAAAAAAAAAATGTGGTCTTTTGTTGGGTACCCAGCCATGTTGATATTAGGGGTAATGAAAAGGCAGATTCAGCTGCCAAGTCTGCTTTGGATTTGCTTCATGCCAGGGTTGGTGTCCCTTTTAGTGATTTTAAACATACCATCTTTTCGACTTGGCAACATGATTGGGACGGTGCGGTTGCGAACAAGCTTCATGCCATCAAGCCAGTCTTGGGAGAGTGGCAGTCCTACTATCGACAGTTCAGAAGGGATGAAGTAGTCTTGTGTCGTGCCCGCATCGGTCATACTTATTTGACTCATTCATTTATCTTGAAGACCGATCCTCCGCCTCAGTGTGAGCATTGTCAGTGTACTCTGACGGTGGGCCACATTTTGGTGGAGTGTAAACATTTGTCAGAAACTTGAAAAGATATATTGGGTTCACGATCTGTGATGGACTCATTTCGATTCCATCCAGAACTTATTTTACAATTTTTACGAGATACTGAATTTTATTCAACATTTTAAGTTGATATCTCTGTGATATTTGTATTTTTACACAGTCGTTTACACTGTTTTTTATTTCACTTTTGCATTTTTATCTTGATGTGATTTCACATTTAATGTTTTCCGTTCTACCATAGTGTGACACCCAAAAGCCGATGTATTTTTCGTGCTGGGGTGTCGTTATACATTCATTCATTCAAATATACTCTCAGGAAAAACACAATATGGTATTACAATACACAACTGATACACAAATCAGCAAATATCTAAACATATATTTCTAATATCAATGTTATTTATAATCCATAACGTTAATAATAAAAACAACAACATCGTTTTCCCAGGTTAAGCGATAACATTACGGTTTCGGTCTATTAACCAACAGTGCTTTACAGCAAACCGGAAATAGTTCGTCTCGTGCATTTCTGCTCGCAAAGCAGACGACATTTACGAAGAAATACTTAAGTTTTTATGAAATAACTCAAATAGTAATAATCATTTAAGTATTTACTGAACGATAATGACATATAATTTAATCATGAACGTTGGCTTGTCCATCTAGACGTTAATTACTTCAAATTATGGAAGAAATAAAAAGATAAACGTCCAGTTTCAACATAGCTGACCACGATGAAACATTGAAATTTAATTTTAAAGGATCGTGCTCGTTGAAACAATTAATTTCACAACAGGGTCCCAGTCAGATATTAAAAAATCACTAATCTATTCAACATGGAAATGATAACTAGTACGTCGTTAAATAAAACATTTCTTTCTTAACTAGTAATAGAGGTTGTCCAAAGTTTTGCTATGAGGGACATTGTCACACCATTGATTGAATGGATGTTTAACGAAGAAAGGAACCAACAAGACCACTCTTCGCTGGGAGTGTAGCCAGCGCCGAACACGTTCATGCAAGAGAGCAGTTGTCACTGAACTGCAGGTAAATATCATGACTTCTTTCCAAATAACCCCGTCAGCTGACCACTGGGTTTTTTTCTCGACATAGCCATATGTCCGACGCCGATATAACCGTAATTACAATGTGTTGAGTGCGTCGTTAAACAAACCAAAAAACAAAAACAATCTTTCCAAATAATGTATATTTCTAATTTTTATATACATGTATAATAGAGCTGTGATCCGGGGGACCAATCCCCCCCCCCCCACCCCCACCCCAAATTCTCCAAGTGCCACTTTGTATATACAATGTTTTACCAATAATTGTATGAAGATAGTTGGATAATAAATGTCTCCGTGATAATGTTATTTGTATTTGTTTCCAGTGGGCGGACTGGATTTCATCTTATGAAGAAACAGTGAAGTTTTCCGAAAAGTCCATTTGCGGCACACATGATGTACTGTCAGCCTCGTTTGCTGCTAACTTGTCTTGCTCATAGGCCTGGAATAAATGAAACCAGGTAAAATTGTTTCAGTTTCCTAGACATTTCTTGCCAGAAACTAACATTGAAGTAGATCCTCTCAATTGACACATGTCCAACTTATAAAATCACACCATTTTCTATCAGATAAGGCCATATGACCTTGAATTTGATAAAAAAAACAAAAAAATAAGGATGTTTTTTCTTAAGCTTCAGTTCACCATTTCCGTCAATGGTACAGCAGAATGTGGGATCTTCGGCACATTCAGCAGGTGTTTTCATCCATTTCTGAAGTGAAGCTGGGCATTTAATTTCAAGCAGCCCCGAAGAATCTTTGCAATGAGTACAATATACCAAGCCATCGGGGCTTGCTCCCAGATGTGGATGTTCACTGTGTACAATGAGTCCACACCGTTTCACTATGATGCCTGGGTGTGTTTAAAAAAAATAAAATAAAAATTATATATGCCTTCCTGGCTGCTGGTTCATGTTTTCTGCCACATTGTGTATATTTGTTATCTAAACTTGTATAACCACGTAATGTTTTTATAAGTGCTTCTGGCTGTGTGGTTTCGTTCCTACAACAAACATATCCAAAGTTTGATGCATATTATTCTTTCCTCTCTCGCCTTTCTCCATGCAGGACAAGAAGACTATTAAATTTTCAAAGTTTTTTTTTAAAACACTGACACATTCAACACTTTCAATATCTACACAATGCAGTCAACTTTGTGAAGCATTGGTAATTCTGATGATTTGACTTCAGTGCCTATTTGACTAGAAACGTTTTTGAGCCATCCACAATTAGAATTGTTGTGAATCACTTTTTCTCGAAAATGGGTTACATTAACGGTGCATTTCGGTGTTGGACTGTTTGTGTTCTGCACATTCTTTCCAATACCTCCATGCTGCCTGAAACAATCTGGCTTGACCGTTTGGGTTGTTTCATTTACATTTGATGGATGTTGGAGCCAGTGTTCCATCTTGTTTCTTGCTGCTGATATCAACTACAGCGTACAAAAGTGCAGCTATGTGATTACATGCCTCACCTTCACTAAAATAAAGAAAAAACAAAAACAATTATTATCATGTAATACATAAATAATTATAGCATTAATGAAGGATGGAAATGTTTTATTTAACGATGCACTCAACACATTGTATTTACAGTTATGTGGCATCAGACATATGGTTATGGACCACACATATATTGACAGAATGAATGAATGAAAGAATGAATGAATGTTTAACGACACCCCAGCACGAAAAATACATCGGCTATTGGGTGTCAAACTATATTGACAGAGGATGCCTGCTGTTGTCACTTCATGGGCTACTCTTTTCGATTAGCAGCAAGGGATCTTTTATATGCACCATCCCACAGGCAGGATAGCACATACCACGGCCTTTGATATACCAGTCGTGGTGCACTGGCTGTGACGAGAAATGGCCCAATGGCCCCACCGACGGGGATCGATCCCAGACCGACCGTGCATCGAGCGAGCGCTGTACCACTGGGCTACGTTTCGCCCCAGTTGGTAAAACAGTTCTGATATTTATTCCCCTGCGTGTGCATTAACCTCACCGTGGTGCAGGGGTGAACATTCTTTTTATAGAATGGC
>JAECMU010166443.1:0-10081 GCA_016106625.1 Dracogyra subfuscus
CCTCGAAATTTGCGGCGGCAATCGGCAATGCCGTTGCAAAAGCCATCGCAAACTTGATTTGCGGTAGCATTTCATTGCCGTCGCAAATCTGTGAGTGGTAAAAAGTCTGTAGGCATTTCTTTCTGAACTCTGTCCAATTACAGATCCCAGAGAGAAGCATAAATTTATTATCGTGTGTAGGTCAGTTTCCTTAAGTAATATACATTGGTTTATTCCAGAAGTAAAGTTGAGATGTCATGTTTTGGCATATTATTACAGCAGTGGATGATATATGAATAATTTTGACAGCATTATCTTTTCTTTAAAATTGCCGTCGTACTGCCGTAGCAAACTTGTCCGAATTTCAAGGCCCGATATTCCATAAAAAAGCAAAATGGCAGACGGCTAAAAATTGCATATATTTTTCCCTATGCAATCTCAGAAAAGTCGATACTAAAGACATCATTATATATATATATAGTCTCATATGTGAAAGCTGTGTCGCTTTAATGGGTTTTTTTAACGTGTGTGAACAAAAAAATTGGAAAATGTAACGGTAATTAAAGGTAGGAGAGTAATTATTTGTAGTTGTTAAAATTTTGGTTCAGACAGTAGAACTTGACTGTATACGATTGAAATCGGACAATGCAGCTTTAATTCAACATATTCATTATCTGAAAGTATACTAAGGCTAGATTTAATTAATTCCAACACTTATTTTATGTTGCATTTATCCACAACAAAAATCAAAATATGAAAATTTAGGATTTTCACCAAAAAATTGGGGCTTTTTTAGGATTTTGAAGCTTTAATAAGGAATATTAGGGCTACCGTCAAAAAATAAGGAAAATTAGGAAAATAAGGGCCCGCTTGAAAGCCTGCCCACCAATACATGAAATCAGTTGATCTGGAACTACTCGATAACGCTATGCATACAATATACTAGTAGCTGGTTCAATGTCGCGAAGCACCGAATTTTATTTTTTTTAAATCCTGTAAACAGTGGGGACACCACCACTAGAGCACATTGATTTATTCATCATCTGTAATTAGATGTTAAACACTGGGCAATTCTGACTCATCAGAAAAAGCTCACTATACTTTCCCATAATTAGTAGCAAGGGATATTGTATACGCACAAACTGACAAGATGACGCATACCACGGCTTTTGAAATGCTAGTTGTGGTACACTGGATGGAACAATCAATACCCTAAATGGCCCGCCCATGGTAGTGACATAAAATATTGGAGTGACCTCCGACATTATTCAAAGCACTTCCCCATCTCATACCACACACCTCCAATGTCAAACAAGTTATTGTCTTGCAGCAAGTCAAAAATAACTGCGGAACTCAGTCAGACTACAATACAACAAACAACTGAATTGAATCTTCCATTTTTATTGCATTCCATGTGCTTCACAAATTGCATGTATTCACCGACACTTGATTGTCAATAACGTTAACAATGCCACGTTTTCATCAGTCTCCGTTCACTAGTTTTGTCGAGTATATATTCAAATTCCGTAGAGTAGCATTTTTACATTTTCCATTCTGCTATTACAGACGAACTTTGTTAACACCTTGACATGGGCTGACCTTGTGTAATGGTGTGAACTTTTTTTGTAATCCTGACTAAGTGGTTCTGCATGTGTTAGTGCTAGGAATACAGGCATTCTGTACTCGTTCTTGATCAAACACCAGGCTGCTCAATGGAAGCCCTCGACCTTCTCACGACTTCTTTGTCACCATCATCTCGGTTTAGACTGAAAATGTACAAGCAAAATAGTTGTCACCATCATAGCATAGCAAAAAACAGCAACAGAAAGGAAAACAAGAGTAACGGTGACATGTGTTAGGAGTTGGATCAGGGCTTTTTAGAATTTTTAGAAAATCCACTAGCCATGGGATAAGTGATTTTAAACATTTATAAGCCACAATTAAAAATTCAACTTTACTTCAAGTTAATACAATTTTACTAAATAGTAATAATTAGAAATGGGGGAGATTTAGTTTGAACTAACATTGTGGAGTTGGGGTGGGGACAGGATATTTTTGTTTTCAAAATAAACTCAGCTACAACATTTGACTTCTTTTTTGTTTTCGCAAGCTATCGGGTATGACAATAATACTTATTTACTAGTCCAACATTGAATATCATAGTCATGGGAATGGGGGCTACCATAATCTATTGCGTATCAAGCCAGCATTTAACACCCTGCCACAATGACACCAAACCACTATCTATTAAGTGTCCAACAATAATTGTGACAAGTAGTCAAATTATACCTCTAGTTTTATAGAACCTAACACATCTTTAATTAAGGACTACCCATTGAGAAATAAAGCACTAGACCACCACAACAATAAGAAAAACCCAACCCAGATATCAGGTTTTTCTTGTTGTATTAAACAGTACTGGTTGTAAAAACACCCCTGTACAACAAGCCCACCAAGGAAATAAAACTATAAAAAGAAGACGCAATGTAAGATAACACTATACCAAAGAGAATCTCTTTGGGTGAAAGTGAGAAGTGTCCCAATCTTCAAACTGAACATCAGGCATGAACCCAGGGGAAGAAGTGTAAGCAGACTGAAATGCAAGGGACCTCAATCCAGTGTGCAAGTTTGTCAAAAATACTAGATAATCAGATTCAGACTGCTTTCCAATTAATTGTGGTACATTCACTCCACCAAACCCCCAAATCATTGTTCCACCACCCCACTTTTCCAGGACCTATTCTTATTTTTCCAGGATATGAAATGTTCAATCAATGAATGTTTTTAGAAGAAATTGTTGTCTAAATGTAGACAGGTCATGGGAACAACAAAAGTAAAGTTGAGGAAAAATAAACCACCAAATTTTTGGCCTAAATTTCCAGGACATTTCCAGGACATAATAAAATTTACTGCTTTTTCCAGGACATTCCAGGCCTGGCTTCTAAAATCACACGATTCCAGGATTTCCAGGACGCGTAAGAACCCTGCACCTGACCCCTAAATCATTATTTTACCCCACCCATCCTTCAAATCATTGTTTCACCCCACTCCCAAATCATAGTTTCACCCCATCCCCAAATCATTCTTTCACCCAATCCCCAAATCATAGTGAAACCAAAATCATGGCGAGTTTTACCCCCCCGTTTCACTAAACCCAAACCAGACCACCAAATTAGGTGTTTTCACCCCACTTGACCCTCAAATCATTAGTTGTATGTCAATCCATCCCAAATCATAGCATGTTGTGTACAATGTGACTCACAGTCAAGCAAGCTTTTATCGTGTTCATCTTGGTAGAACAACGGATCCACCATCATCACCATGTCGAGACCAGACAATCTACAGATAAAACAAATATACTGTTTAGTTACAGCCATAAATAAAAACTTAAAATTCATAAGCCCTTAGCCAGTTAGTGTTATTCCTGTTAGTGTTATACAATGAGAAGCTGCCGAGGGCTCCCAGAACTGAACCAAATACAGATGAAAGTGGGTTAAGACTCCAGTAATGTTAATACTGAGGGTCAGGGACAAACGGCTTGGCTTGCACAAGTCACTAAGACGGCTTCCACATTCAGAATGTATGCAAAGCATCAGATGAAACCGAATCTTAGTTTTGGATGTAGAAGATGGAAGATTTTAGACAAAGTGGAAAATGCCTAAAAATTTAAGAAAAAGTAGAAAATCCCTGAACATTTTAGACAAAGTGGAAAGCCCTGAAAACACAGTAGGCAATTAAAAATCTGGAAATGTGGGAATATTTAACCTCTGCAAATGGATCAGAAGGTTCAAAATTTTGTATTTAATAAATAAAATCCCACTTCCAAATGAGAGAATCTCTAGAGTATAAATCAACTTTAAATTCAAACTAGCTAAAAACTTTAGAATGCTGAAATAAAAAATGCAAAACGTTTACACAATTTTAATGCAAGATCTACATCACAGTGTTCCAAAATATAACTTATAACCTAATCAGATATTAAGGGAAATCTAACTGAATGGCACACTGATCTTAACCAATTTGAGAACAGTGATGTGGAACTACAAAGAGAATAGCTAGTTAATGACGTATGGTATCAGCTTTATCCTGTGAAGACGAGAAAGAATGTTTTAACGCACTCAACACACTTTAATTACGGTTATATGGCATCAGTGAAGGTAAGAATGTTTTAGTATCCTGTGAAGGTTTTAGTAGTGCACTTTCCAGCTATAAACATGAGGCTAATGTGAAAGGCATCAAAATACAGAGACCAAAATATTTTAGGTGTGATATTTTTAAAAATACATGTTCAATATTATTTTTTCAATTTCTTAGTGACCATTGGAAAACTATCATAATCTTCATGCTACTACATCACTACTTCCTAACCAGTTTCAGATAGTACAACAGAACCCATTAATTAATTTACAAATCCCTAAACACCTGTATGAAATCCTATCTTACCTGCATTTACTATCTTCTGATAGTGAGTTTTGATAACACTAGCGTCAGTGGTTAAACATAGCCGATAGGTGGAAGATTTCGCTTAGCCTCTAACTTCAGTTACCTGTACATGACATGTGAATAAGAGAAACAAGCCGTACGCAGTGGAACATTTCATGCAACCCAGTACGGTAACAATCACTTTTTTACTTCCACAAAAAGACGTAGTAGACGACAAAGGACTTGATGACATAAATTGTATTAGCAATTACAATGATCTTGATGATGTCTTACACAATATGAGGAAACAATGGGTTTTTTTTTTATCAGTTGTTTTGCTCTACACCACCACTAGAGCCTACCGATAAATTAATTGTCAGTTTTTTTAAATATTTATGACGTCTTAAATCTTCAAAGGAAAGTCACATTATTCTATTAGCAGTTAGGTAAAGTCCACACCATTAGTCACAGGTTGGAACGAGGGGAAAGTTTGTTTGCTTTGTGTAACGACACCACAAGAACAGATTGATTAATGAATTATCGGCTATCAGATACCAAACATTTTATAATTCTGACAGTCATCCGAAGAAACGCGCTACATTTTTCCTAATGAAGCAAGGGATCTTTTATATGCATGTTACCTTACAGACAGGATAGCACATACCACAACTTTTGATATACCAGTCGAGGTGCACTGGTTGGAACAAGTAATAGTCCAAATGGCCCACCGACAGTGACTGATCCCTGGGAATGGGGAAAAAGACAATGGGAACATGGAGGTGGTTGGGCCCTCTGACCCAAACACCTCATGTAAGCTCTCTCAACCAAGATGGAAAGAAAGAAAGAAATGTTTAACGACGCACTCAACACATTTTTAATTATGTTTATTTGGCGTCAGACATATGGTTAAGGACCACACAGATATTGCGAGAGGAAACCCGCTGTCGCCACTTCATGGGCTACTCTTTCCGATTAGCAGCAAGGGATCTTTTATATGCACCATCCCACAGACAGGATAGCATATACCACGGCTTTTGATATACCAGTAGTGGTGCACTGGCTGTGACGAGAAATAGCCCAATGGGCCCACCCATGGGGCAACCGAGATGGATTCCTCCTCCTTTTGATACTGCTGCCAAATGTTCAACTCCTTGGTAAGTGATGTTTTGTTGTGGGAGAGGAGCATGCATATGCATCTTCCCACAAAGAGTAAAACATATACCACAATCACTGTAAACACCAAGTAATATCAAACAGCACCTTTGCATACTTTACACAGACGCTATTTGTTAACGAGATAAAACACTAAATTAAAAAACAATCCAATTGTGGGCATATTTTACAGAGCACTTCACATAATAGGACAGTACATGCCATGGCTTTTGATGTACTGGTTATGGAACCCTGGTTGTAATTTGAGGGTGGATGGAAGAAGAAAGAAAACGGCAATTAATTCCATGATCTTTCACCCTACAGCCAAGGAATGTATGACTCAACTTTCCATTTACTACACTCTCAATGGAACAAATGCAGGGGAAAAATTCAAATATCCATTTTATCTATTTGTGACTGTACCAACTAAAACGTTTATTTTGACACAACCACTAGAGCACATTGATCAATTAATCATCGGCTACTGGATGTCAAACGTTTGGTAATCAGTCAGTCATTAGCGAAAACAAGCTACATTTTACCTAATGCAGCAAGGATATCTTCTCCCACTCTCAACAGGAAAGCACATACCCCGGCCTTTGACCAGTTGTGATGCACTGATTGGAACGAGAAAAAAAAACATTGCCAACCAATTCCTGTCTTTTCACCCTTAAATTATCATTCACAAGTCCGACATTTTAAATAAGGCCCAAGCATTCATGAATGGATATGCTTTTGTTGGATCCTATCACGGCTAAATTATTACTCTTCTTGGGTAGCTGGATATACCACTCAAAAGATTTTAAATGATGTTTGGCTACATTCATTTGCCTGACAACTGATTATTCTGCAAAAATATTTTGTAAAACATAGCGCTCAGGTGTTACAACATATTTTATCAGTCTGCTGCTTGCCAGTTCACTTCGACAGGCCTGACCGTAGCATTCGATATACCAAACCCCAAAGCATCAATCGGCATGCTTCTCAAATTGTTTCTCAAGTCTGACAAGTCCATTGAAACACTTTTACAGATTTGTCTATTAAGTGACCAATAAAAAGCTACCTGGTTAAGTTGTTAATATCTGCTCAAATTTCTTTCTTAATGATCAAATTTATCCACTTTTCAAACATGACCTATTACTCAAAATGGCTTCCACACTGTTGTTTTAGAATTAGCTAAATTTGTCAACAATTAAAATGATTCATACCAGACCAAAGACTACAACATGCAATAGACTAAAAATATTTGACGACATCAATAAACATTTATTTCTCTAGACCAACGACAGAATGAATAAACAATGATACATGATGAAACATACACAGACTTAAAAAAAAAACGTACGTATCTATTCACATCAGATCGGTCTCAATCATAAATACTTTTCAGGGTTACTCGTCTATCCCAGGCGAGGCCAGTGACACTGCCAGTTGTAAAAATAATTGTTTTCTTATTCCGTGATCAACCACAACAGTCGAAAGGTAGATTTTTGTAAGAACAAGTCTCTTCTAAAACATTTCAAGTGCATGCTTTCAACATCAGATTTGTTCTATTTTTTTAATTCAGCAAATCATAATCAGCCGAATTCTAAAGCCAATAGAAACCTACCTGCCCGTCATTTTATTTTATTAAACACATTCGAACACATTATCAGAATAATCCAGTAATTTTCATCCAGCCACAACTCTCTAAGTCTGACTTCAGTTTTCACATAGGTTCTGGGTGTATTTCACTCCAGAGATCTGCCTGTAGAATACATTGCCTACAAACGATGGACAAATCGGTTTTGGCCTGGTAGTAGTTTTCATTTGGGCTCTGCATGAATTTATTAAACGAAGACGTTGAAGAACATTTTTGTCTTGCAGTATATTCCTTAGCTACCTGCCTGCCTGCCAGGGGTAACGATTGAAGTATTTTTCGAGAGAGTTCTGTGCGAAAGTAATCCTGAGCTACCTGCCTGCCAGGGGTAACGATTGAAGTATTTTTCGCGCGAGTTCTGTGCGAAAGTAATCCTGAGCTACCTGCCTGCCAGGGGTAACGATTGAAGTATTTTCAAATGGGTTTTGTGCGAAAGTATTCCTGAGCTACCTGCCTGTCGGGACGTACTGATTGAAGAACGGTCGACTTTGGCATCACAGTATATTCTCCGAACTACCTGCCTGTCAGGGTTAACGACTGAAGGAGGTTTGTTTTTGAAAAGACCTTGCAGGACATGGATTCTGGGCGCTATCTGCCTGTCAGAAATATTGATTGAAGAACGATCAGTTTTTGGTCTCGCAGTACATTCCTGAAACTACCTGCCTGTCCGGGGTAATGAGCAAGAACATTTGTAAAGACCAGTGTTGAATGTTTCGCATTGGGTTCTGGGTGAACTTAATCCTGAACTACCTGCCTCTTGGATCATTGCCACTCTATGAAGCACTATTGAAATTTTGGTTTTGGTTTTGGGCCTTGCAGTATTTTTCATACAGGTTCTCGACGAGTCTAGCCCCGAGCTAATTTGCCTTTTTGAGATTTTCCTTTTGTCGGATCACATAGCCTGCCTGTGGTAATTCTAATTTGTTGAAAGTATGGGTTCTGGATAAATGAGACTGCCGCTATCACTCTGCCTGCCTAAATATAGTTAAAACAGAACTAGACATTAACAGTGACAAATACAGTATGCACGAGAGATTTGTTCATCATTTAGTGAAGCTGTGTTAACCCCAAGTCTTAAAATAATAATGGCCTATGATTTTTTTTACCCCATATTAAGTAAATGGAATGAGTTAAAGGTATAAATTTACAAGGTCAAAACAATGTATGAACAGACTAGATTTCTTGAAAGTGTTGCTCAAAGCTGCATTGAATATATTTCTATATTTATTACGTCTTTGTTCATATGTCAATAATATTCAAATTGTAATGTGCTGCCATTCAGGATAAACATGACCACCAATGTGTGCACCATCAAACAAAATTTGGTCACCCTAAATGGACTGGAATAATACAAATTTATAAAATAGTAATTAAATGATTTGGAGATAATTTTATCTGCATACTTTATTAAAGGTTTAATCTTTAATTTTCACACACAAAAATTATGAATATTTTTGGTCATTGCAAATAGTAACATTAATGATTTGGAGGACATTTTTTATCCAAGTCATTCAATGTATAATTTTTATATTTCACAACGAATATTAAAAATATTTTTGGACATTATAAATGGTAGTAAAACAAATAATTTGGAGGAATTATCTTGTGCCCATGTTATTCAAGTTTAAAGTTTGTTTTGTTTAATGACACCACTAGAGAACATTTATTACTCAAGGTACAATCTTTACATTTAACAAAAAAATTAAAAATATTTGTTGGGTCTTTATAACCCAGCAGTAATATGAATGATTTGCACGAAGAATTTTTTTTTAGGAGTGTGTTATAGAACTTATTCAAAAGTATAACCTTTACATTTCAGAAGAAAAGTTATAAATATCGTTCGGTGAATATGCCACTTTGAGAGCACCCCTTTAAGAGAACCATTAAATGCAAGGTATACACCGCAGACTTGCTGTAGACGGGAGGTAAACTAGTACTACCTGGGATAGTCCTCTTTTCAACGCTCAGTGCTTTCCATAGCCTCCACTATAGCCACCGCCGCTACTACCACTGTAGCCACCTACAAACAAAAAAACACAATCGTCGGTGCAAATTTCACGGTTTCAGCCCGATAGTAAAACGGATACAATATAAAATAAAAAGAAGCAACAATTGAACATGGCGGCATACTTGTTTTGCATATGTTTTTTTCAAGTTGATCTTTTGAGAAAATTAAAGAGTCCTCTGTATGATTAATATTGGCTACAAAGGATTCCTATGTACAGCAGGATGACTTTATGAACGGAATATACATTTCGTCTTTTGCAACTTACCCGATATATACGCTCCCAACATATTGGTGAAACAAGATTTTTCATAACCGTCAATGGAGTACATATACAAGTCTAACAGTAACAAGATATATTTCATTGGAACATTTAATTTTAGTTATAATATTCAGATACTATTTTTCCGAATATTTTAACACCAACGACTGATGGGCACCAAGGGGTTTGTATCATCGATGGCAGAAAAATGCATCCAAGGGATCCTAAATTCCATATCTGGAAGAGTCATCCTCGACACTGTCGACTTCGGCAGCCATTCTAAAATCTTAATTCCTTAGAGCCATACCTAAAAATGTCCTCCTTGCAGAAACCCCGACAAGTATTATGTCACAATGTCACTGAAGTTTCAGAGATTAATATAGTTTTAAAACACGAGCTGAATCTCGCCCCTCTGCACATAAACACTGTAACTTACCTCCTCCACCGTATGGCCCCTGGCTGCGCTGAGAGTAACCACTGCTGCCCTTCATGGAGCCCCCTCCGTAATTGTCACCGTAACCCGATCCAAACGAGCTACCTCCCCAGCTACCCCCTCCGCTTCCGCCCTGTGAACCGTAGCCACCGCTGTACGAATCACTGTAACCGCCGCTCTGACCTCCAT
>JAECMU010166452.1:839-11782 GCA_016106625.1 Dracogyra subfuscus
CCAATACATAATAAGTCCCTAGGGAAATTATGATTTATATTTCCCCGGTTCTGAGTGCCCGCTGGGGTAATAAATATATATATTATAGTACACATGTTATAGGATACTATTCAGTCTATTGAATATATCATAATCATAATATATCCAACTGTAGTAACAAAGGCTGTGGTATGTACTATTCTGTTTGTGAGATGGTGCATATAAAATAAAATGTGTTGTGTGTGTCGTTAAATGAAACATTTCCTTCTATTGAGTATACCACTACTCATGGTCGTACATAGGATTTTGAAAAGGGGTGTTCGATTTTGAAAAGGGGAGTTCCAAAATAGATTGCGTAAATTTTGAGTAAATATAATAATGTCAGATAGCAATGTCAGATATATTAAATTATTAAAAAAGCGATTTCGGGGGTGGGGGGGAGGGGGTCGGTCGAACCCATCGAACCCTCCCTATGTACGCCCATGCTTCTACTATATTTTGTATACATTTAACACTTTATATAATGAAGGGAGGTAACTCTTTACAGCCTCTAACCAGTTATGTATAGCCTATTTATCTTGTTCGAGTAGTACCGGTAAGCAAATGCATGACATAGTTCCATGTGATACATGGTAATAACTGTTTTAAAAGATGTAGATATGTTATTATATATGTTATAAAGTTGAAAATGTCATATTTTAAAGTGATTTTGAGTCTGACAGGATCACATGGGACAACTTTCAAGCTGTATTATATTTCTTTGAGGTTTTTTTTTTACACTAAGATGCATTGAAGAATAAATAAATTACAAAGATTAGCTAAACAAATTCTATGATTTAACATTCATTTAAAGATTGGTATTTCTTTTACGTTCATCGGGGTATGACCAACATTTTTTATCTGCAAACTGAATCGGGGAAGCCGTTCTCATATGCGGGCAGCATGGCCCAGTGGTAGAGTGCCCGCCTGATGCGCAGTCGGTCTAGGATCGATCCCCGTCAGCTGACCACTGGGTTTTTTCTCTCGACATAACCATATGTCCGACGCCGATATAACCGTAATTAAAATGTGTTCAGTGCGTCGTTAAACAAACCAAAAAAAAAAAAACCCCAAAAAACCTGTTCTCATATATAAGTTTACAGGTGATTTTGTTTGTTCATATCCAGAAAAGAAATAACAGACAATACTTAGAATTAAATGTAAAACATGCTATTAATAACTTAAAAGTTCATATTTTAGTTTGAATTATATTTTTAGCTAAAACAATAACACTCAGACAAATTACCAATATAAAATGATGTCATCAGGTGTGACGTTCCTTGACAACGTAATTTTTACATTAATCAAGAACTGAACAAACTCCCATTGATATGGCTGGACCAATGGGATGTCGTTATATTGTAATTAATGTAACGCAAATTTAATTATTGCCACATAAGATGACTGTATAGTCTTTTAATTTACAACTACATGTAATACAAGAAGCAAGCCCCAAAATAACCTATTTTGAATAAAATATAAAATACATAAATATTTAAAGCTTTGTTTCTTTTCTCTGATGATAATCAGGAAATTAGTTCAGTGTCCTAAAGGGAACACTTCAAGATCTCAAATTTAACGATGGCACCGACATCAATTGCTGTCATTGAGATATAAATTGCTGTAGGTAGGGAACATCATTGACGGCACAAAAGTGCCAGTAGTATAGCTCCACAATAAAAATGTAAGCGCCTTAAAAAAATCCTGGGGAAAGGCCTGGTACATTTAAAAATATGTCTACATACAGCAAAATAACCTTTTAGTCTTATTTATTTACTGCAAAAATCTTCTCTCTTTTTTTTTCAGTTGCCACGGGCAGTCCTTAAATTGCCACAAGTGGGCCGTTTCACCCATGGCTGTTTTGTTGTTAAATTGCTGTAGGAGACAAATTCCTAAGTTCTGCTCTAAATGTGCATGTTGCCATATATGACCTGACCTGCTCAAACAAAAATTGCAAGCTTATTAAATAGCTGGTAACAACCTTGCGACAACTGCGTAACTACCACGTTTCGAGCTAGTATTTGGAACCTTTTTACAACCATGTGACTAGCTTGTTGGAAGCTTTTGTACATGCTTGCAACTAGGTTGTAGCAAGCTTGCCACACGCTTGTGACTACCTTGCAGCAAGCTTGCAAAATTAAAATATGCTAGCAGGAAGCTATAGAGCTGAAGATATGCATTCAGTAAGCTTGCAACAATTATTTAAGCTTGCAAAATTAAAATATGCTTCCGTGAAGCTATAGAGTTGAAGATATGCATTCAGTAAGCTTGCAACAATTATTTAAGCTTGCAAAATTAAAATATGCTTGCGTGAAGCTATAGAGTTGAAGATATGCATTCAGTAAGCTTGTAACAATTATTTAAGCTTGCAAAATTAAAATATGCTTGCGTGAAGCTATAAATTTGAAGATATGCATTCAGTAAGCTTGCAACAATTATTTAAGCTTGCATGCATTTTTGTTTGGGTGACCTGGTAAATGAATTCTTAAGTTCGAGCCCAGACAGGTAATAACACTAAATAAATATTCTGAGTGAATATTTTATTTATTTAAAACATATTTCTATAAATACAGGTATGCCTTTATAAAATTTTGTTTGAAACTAGAGCTATGTTACTGAAATTTATTGTTTGATCATAATATATGTAAATATCTGTTTCAATATTTAATATTGCACCACCAGTTATATGTGGTAGATATAATGAGTAAGTGAAGCTTTCCTGTCCTGAAAGCAGGAGCCCAGGGCAGGTGTGCACTACAACAGCTTGCTCTAAATGTGCATGTTAAGCCCTATGACCTGACCTAAACTAAACTGACCTGACCTGACCTGACCTGACCTAAATATGTCCTGCACATTGTCCGACTTAAAGGCATATTATCACAGACCACTGATGTATTTAATTCTCTAACAAAGTATTACCTCAACAAAAATAATTTGATTTGTCCCTAAATATACTTATTCAACCATCTTCGTAACCACCATATTCCAATTAATATTGACATTTTGTAATAATTCAAAAACTAAAAGTTGCTGAGAGGGATGACATGGATTTCATTCCATCATGGTTCAGTTAAGGTGATGTGATAGCTAGATTTGGTTTCCAACAATTAATGTAATTTTTAATGGTGTCATGCAAACCCATATAAATAACATTTAAAATGATTAGTCAGCTGATTAGGCTGAAGAAAAACCAAAATTTCATCTTCACTGATGTCTTTACAAACAACCACACTAAACAATCCTTAAACCTGCCTGCCTACCAATATATTTATCTTCATGAGGCTGATCAAGGAACCCGGCACATACTGAGACCATAATGGATCTCTAATAAAGAGAGCAGTGTCTCTAAGAAGGTGGGATTTAATACCACTCATATGTAATGATGCTATTTGCAATTCCTCTCTGTTTATCCAGGGTAAAAATACCGAGGTAATAGCCAAGTGTAATAGACTCCAGAGAAGGTGGGCACTGTTTGTGTTAGCACATTCCCCTCCCCTCCCCCAAGTAGCACATCTTCTCCAAGAGCGGCATATGGTCATCATTACTTGCCAGAAGGGGGATGTAGTTCACCCACGGAGCATCTGTCTCAGCTGTGATAGGTCACAGGATCTATCCTCAGGATTTACCCCCTGTCCTTATTGTAATTAGGAATTGTTTTATTTAATGCCGTACTCATCACATTTTATTTTTTATTATATAGCGTCGGACATATGGTTATGGACCACGCAGATATAGAGAGAGGAAACCCGCTGTCACCACTTCACAGGCTACTCTTTTTGATTAGCAACAAGGGATCTTTTATATGTACCATCCCTGAGACAGGATAGTACATACCACAGCTTTGCTACATCAGTTGTGGAGCACTGGCTGGAACAAGAAATAGCCCAATGGGCCTTAATGTAATTGGATTCCTCCATAGCTGGTACTGGGTGGGACCGAGTCCAATGATAAAATGCTTGCTTGATGCACAGTTGATCTGGGATCAATGCACAACCATTCGTATCAAAGGTCATAGTATGTGCTATCCTGTCTGTGGGAGGTGTATATAAAAGATCCTTTGCTACTAATGGAAAAATATAGTGGGTTTCTTTGCATAAACTATTTCAAAATTACTAAATGTTTTGCATCTAATAGTCATTTGAGACCAATGTATTTTTCATGCTGAGGTGTCGTTAAACATTCATTCATTCATGCATCCAATAACTAATGATTAATAAATCAATGTGCTCTAGTGGTGTTGTTAAATAAAACAAACTTTAAGCATAAATGATATCAAAGAATTGATCCTAAATATATGTTTCCGATGATTTCATCGTAACTGGTATCATCCCTGTAAAGTAAGGTAGGTAATCCATCAAGGCTTGCTTGTTTTGTGTACTAATAAATGGACACATGGATGGATGTATATCTGAATAGATGGATGGATGGGCGAACAGACTGATGGATGGATGGACACCATAGCATGACATTCATTTCATTCAACTTTTTTTCGTGCTTATATCCAAATAAGGTTCAAGCATGCTGTCCTAGGCACACCCCTCAGCTATCTAAGCTGTCTGCCCAGGACAGTGAGTTACTTGTTAGTGCATTAGTGGTTAGTGAGAGAGAAGAGGGTTTAATGGTCTTACACCTATCAATTGAGTCATTAAGAACTCGCTCTGGGTTGGAGCTGGTACCGGGCTGCGAACCTTGTACCTATCAGCCTGTAGTCCAAAGGCTTAACCACTGCACCCCTGAGACTGGTTACAGCATAACAAATACTTCAGCAATTGGTGTCAAACAAAGATAAGTATATGAATGAATTGATGATTGTCTTCAATATAAAAAATTCAAAAGATAAATTAAAATACAGGGAATGCATATGAATGAATTGATGATTGTCTTCAATATAAAAAATTCAAAAGATAAATTAAAATACAGGGAATGCATATGAATGAATTGATGATTGTCTTCAATATAAAAAATTCAAAAGATAAATTAAATCACAGGGAACAAAAAGAGCTGAGCAAAATAATAAACATCACAGGTAAGTAAATTTAAATTTTGAAATAAAATTCAGTATTTCTTAATTGAAATAAAAGTTTAAAAATTGAAATAAAATCAATTATCTCTCGAGTTCAAAAAAAGTTCATGGTGCAGTCGAAAAGATTCCACCACATTTCTTCTATCAGATATATCTTTTTAGTCTGCTTCAGATGATTCACTCCACCATAAGGTGACTAACGGTCAGAGTACACTGACATTACTCACTGAGGTAGAGTATCCTCCTCCAGATTATTGAATGTGTCAAGAGTGTACGACTGACGTAAGCACAGCACAAGACTTTATTTCATCCTTCCTGGAGATGGGACGTGGTTCAGTTGTACAGTACTCACCTGATGTGTGATCGATCTAGGATCGATTCCCGTTGGTGGGGTATTTGAGATATTTCTCTTTCCAGCCAGTACACCACGACTGGCATATCAAAGGCCGTGGTATGTACTACACTATCTGTGGAATGGTGCATATAAAAGATGTCTTGCTGCTATTTAAAAAGAGTTTTGTTTTGTTTGTTTGTTTAACGACGCACTCAACACATTATAATTACGGTTATATCGGCGTCAGACATGGTTATGTCGAGAAAAACCCCAGTGGTTAGCTGACGGGGATCGATCCTAGACCGAGCGCGCATCAGGCGGGCACTGTACCACTGGGCTATGCTGCCCGCTCATATTTAAAAAGAGAGGATTTCTTCTTAATATCTGTGTGGTTCTTTAACCATATGTCTGACACCATATAACCATAAATAAAATGTGTTGAGTGTGTCATTAAATAAAACATTTCCTGCTCTCCATCCAAGTTCCACCCAACAGATCTATCCAAGACAGATCTACATCCTTTTTAGAGCAGTCCTTTTGTATTGAAAATAATACCTCCACTCATTTTAAAATACAGGTAGTTGGTGTCTTGTGTATGGTTACTTCAACACTTGCAAAAAAAGAGAGAAATTAAAGTTTGGTTTGTTTAATGACACCACTAGATCACATTGGCTATTGGATGTCAGACATTTGCTAATTTTGACATATAGTCTTAGAGAGAAAACTTGTTACATTTTTCCATCAGTAACAAAGGATCTTTTATGTGCACCATCCCACAGATAGGATAGCACATACCACAATCTTTATTAGACAAGTTGTGGAGCATTGGCTGGAACAAGAAATAGCCCAATGGGTCTACCGATCGATCTATCCCAGACTTACCATGCATTAGGCATGTTCTTTCCCGGTGGGGTACATCCCGCCCATGGATCTTTTATATGTACCATTCCACAAACAAGATGCCACCTACCAAGACTTGTTACACCAGAGCACTGGTTGGAATGGAGTAGTCATCAGTCGGTTTTTTCTTAATTCACAAGCCAAAAAAGTAAAGTTTGTTTTATTTAACGACGACACTAGAGCACATTGATTTTTTTTATCTTATCACCTACTGGATGTCAAACATATGGTCATTCTTACACTGTTTTTTTTTAGAGGAAACCCGCTGTCACCACATAGGCTACTCTTTTAAGACAAGCTGCAAGGTATCTTTTATTTTCCTTTCCCACAGGCATGATAGCACAAACCATGGCTTTGTTGAACCACTTATGAATCACTGGTTGGTGCAAGTGATTTACACCTACCCATTGAGCCTTGCGGAGCACTAACTCGACTCTGATCCGAACTCAGTACCTACCAACCTGTAGACCAAGGGCCTAACCACAGTGCTGGTCACAAGACAAAGTAGCCTACCACAATTATGAGTCCAATCATTTATTTCCTATTAGGAATTATGGTACTTTTAGATTAAGATAATGTTATCTGTGAGGTAGTGAACTCAGAGCCCCAACCTTGACATAACAATTTTCTGGGGAAGTATTCCATTAAAAAAAGAAGTGTATATAATTTTTTCTTTTCTTTTACTATAGATGCCAGCTGATGACACCTGTTTACAGAAGTGGTATCTGAATCCGGTGTAGCTCTGTCACAACAGGTGGATTAAATCTAACAGCAGATACGAACTTTAAGTGGGTTTTTTAACTGTATGTCACACCTGGAAGGTGAAAGATCATTTGACATTTCACTGAAATAGATATAAACAATGTAAAGCAATGACACCATTTTATACGTTTCTTTACATATTTATCTCAAACAGTTGTGATAATATAAACCTAAGGCTTGAAAAATGTCATGTATAGGCAGTGCATTTTTTCTGTGAATATGATTTTTTTTTAAAAAGAAGATTGGCGAAAAGGAAATATATTGTTTTATAATTCACAGATAATTGAGGACTTTATGATATTAAATCTCATTATATTACAAAAGAACCTTGTATAAATAGATTTGATCTAGATGATTTAAATGTAATTTTATTAGTCACATACTATAGGTTATAGGCTATAGGTTTCATCTCCGTCCTTCTGTCTGTCTTTCCAGTTTTCCTGATTTATTATTTTTCACAATGCTGTATAGCTTTATCATGTACTGTTACAAATAAAAGGTTGACTTTCATGACAATTAGGGGTCAGCATAGCCCAGTGGTACAGTGCCCGCATGATGCGCAGTCGGTCTAGAATCGATCCCCGTCAGCTAACCACTGGTTTTTTTTCTCAACATAACCATATGTCCGACGCCGATATAACCGTAGTTAAAATGTGTTGAGTGCGTCGTTAATTTTTTTTTTTTTAAATCATGACACATTTATAGCCCTTGAACGTATCTGAAAATATTTTTGCTGACTTATTTTACACAAATTTTGTATATAGCTTTATTATGTATTGTTTAAGATCACTTTCGACTTTCATTGAGAGTTGCTAATTTTTTACAGAGTTGTGGCCCTTGACAATGTGATGGGCCTGGTACAGGACATGTATTGCTTTAGCAGTATTCTCAGAATACTTGTTTATTTCATTTTTATTTTTTTTCAACGTGTCTGTTATGTGATATTCTGCATTAAAACTGTATTTTATCAGTGTTACACTTATCATGTTTATTTTTTATTTTCAAATTATTTCACTTAAGCTTCAAATGATCCCTTTTTACTCCGTTCGTGATATTTTAACATGCCCATCTACCACAAAGGTTTCAAGTACGTCTGCCCCGGGGTTCAACCCAGGGCAGAATCCCTTTCTACTAATGGAAAAATATAATGGGTTTCCTCTAAGAACATTTGTCAAAATTACCAAACGTGGTTGGTCTGGGATCGATCCCCGTCGGTGGGCCCATTGGGCTATTTCTCGTCACAGCCAGTGCACCACGACTGGTATATCAAAGGCTGTGGTATGTGCTATCCTGTCTGTGGGATGGTGCATATAAAAGATCCCTTGCTGCTAATCGGAAAGAGTAACCCATGAAGTTGCAACAGCGGGTTTCCTCTCTCAGTATCTGTGTGGTTCAAAACCATATGTCTGACGCCATATAACCATTAATAAAATGTGTTGAGTGTGTCTTTAAATAAAACATTTCTTTCTTTCTTTCTTTAAACATTCATTCATTTATTGTATCATAGGTTATGTATCGTGATATGTATCATATCATGAAGTAGTTTACAGCATTCGCAGAAATTTGGCTCCTTTTCTTCACTCGGAATCTCTTCTAGTGTTAAAAGATCCACCGAGGCTGATGAGTTCTATGACCCAGCATGTCTCAATCACGTATTCTACCACCGAACCATATCCCAAGATGCTATTACTAGACAAGTTTGAGATGCACTGTTGGTCGACGTGATGCCTTCCACACCTAGAATATGATATTAACGCACACAGTATATGATACTGAAAGTGTTGCTACTATCAGCTAGTATTCCAGTATTTTCGCCTGAGGAAAAACACTTTTGCAAGCTGCAGACCAAATGGCTGTGTTCCATACATACGTGACATTGCATGATGAACAGATGTCTGCTAGAAATCATAGGTCAACATTTCAATGAAATAACACACAAACAGTTATTGCTGCACAGAAAGGAATAAAACCATTAGCCACAGCTCCACCCCATCAAGCAAGATCTTGTATATACATCCACGTAACAAATGTGTAAATACCGCACAAGGGCAGTCCAAAGATCAAATCTACCGCAGAACATTGAAAAACACTAAAACTAAATCTCTGATTTTCAGATGGAGTATTATTTTAAAGGTCTACTGTCACAGATTTAAGAGCCTTATTTCTGTAAAAATGGATAATAAATAAAAATTAGATTAATTGTTAGAAACCAAATCAAGCTGTTGTATAACCTTAACTGATCCATGATGGAGTGAAATCCATGTCAACCCTTTCGACAATTTTAGTTTTTAAATTATGGACCATTGCCATAATTCAGTTATTTTTTCAAAGTATCATTAATAAATGGACTATGGTGGTGATGAAGATGGTTGAATAAAGTACATATGAGCACAAAACAAATTATATTTGTTCATGTAATACTTTGTTAGACCATTAAATAGATCAGTGTTCTGTGACAATATGCCTTTAAAGGCATATTATCACAGACCATTGACCTATTACATGGCCTAACAAAGTATTACTTAAAAATATGTACATTTGCTTTGTCTCAAATGTACTTTATTCAACCATCTACGTAACCACCATACTCCACTTATTAATGATATTTTGTAAAACTAATTTAATTATGCGAGTGGTCCATAATTCAAAAACTAACATTGCCGATAGGGTTGACATGAATTTCACTCCATCATGGTGTAGTTAAAATAATGCAATAGCTAGATTTGGTGTGTAAAATTTAATGTAATTTCGATTTATTAAATTTTTTTTTAGAAATAAGGTCATTAAATCTGTGACAGTATGCCTTTAATATTGTATTTTGAATTATTTTACCTCTTTATACTGTACATGTGTACATAGGCAGTTAATCCATGTAGGTTACTTTCGATAGCCAATATGTATTTTTTTGTAGGGTTGTTATTAAACATTAATTAAAGGGACATACCCTAGTTTTTAAACACTAAGACATAGTTTTGACTATTAGAGGCGTTTTTTGATAACTGAAATCATACTTTACTTAAATTTTATTGTTTAAAGTATCCATTTTCGTACATTCAAAGTGTTTTTGGTCATCCTGATGTTTTTTAATATCACAAAATGCATTTCTCATATTTTTAAAAAGGCACGTGCCTCTGAGAAGTAACGGTTATGTAGTCAAGTTTTATTCTATTATAGAGTGTATTTCACCATTTCAAAGTCAAAGACTCATGTTTCACTCAATTGTAACTTTATAAAAATGTGTTACAGGTTTGTAAATTAAACTAAACTTAATGTTAATTTTCATGAACTGAAACTAGGGTATGTCCCTTTAACAGGGCTCAAAACTAATGGTAGCCATGTGGTAAATTTACTGCAGTGCTCTAGTTATGTACTCCAGTTAGGCAGAATCTCACGGCCTTATTTTTCATGTTTTAAATTGGTCACCATACTTTAATGTAACTCCTGAAAGTTGTTTTATTATAAAAACATTTTTTTTCTCCACACTTCTTTATTTTGAATGGGTTGTGTTATATTAAAGCATGTAAAAGATCCCTTGCTGCTAATTAAAAAGAATAGCCCATGAAGTGGTGACAGCAGGTTTTCTCTCATTATCTGTGTGGTCCTTCACCACATGTTTGACACCATATAACCGTAAATAAAATGTGTTGAGTGCATTGTTAAATAAAATATTTCTTTCTTTCTTTCTTTCTTATATTCCACATAAGTTATTCTTAAATAGCAGGGACAGGATATAGCTCGGTGACAAAGATTGACTGCTCATCTGTTGGATGTTGCAGGATCAAGCACATATTCTTGTTGGGAAGGAATGAAATGTTTTATTTAACGGCTCATTCAACACATTTTATTTATGGTTATACATGTATGGTTAAGGACCACACAGATAGTAAGAGAGGAAACCTGCTGTCA
>JAECMU010166484.1:0-11063 GCA_016106625.1 Dracogyra subfuscus
AAGTTCGGTGCACCTCGAACTTTGACCCAGCCGGAAGTTATTTGCTTTAGTACTACCTATAATGTGCTGAGTGCGTCGTTAAACAAACAAACATTCCCAGTCTAGAGCCCGTCACGGTGAGACGTGTTTGTTTCGCGTGTGCACACTGCACGTGCTTTCGCGGCTCGACTTGGGGATCCTTCACTTTGCTGTTTTCATCGGTGAAGTGAAGTTTTGTACTGGGAGTGTATGCGGCCATTGGAACTGATTGAACACTGGAACACTTCTCGTTTCGACGGTCTGCACCACCAGGTTGGATTCTTTTTTAGCGAGATTCCTTGCCTCCACGTCATTTCTCCCCGGCTGTATATGTCGACTTGTTTTTTCGTCACTCGTATGACAACAACTCTGCAGAACGCTATGATTGTTCGTGTTTAGTCTCTACATGTCCGAGCCTGTCTTAGCAACACTGGATGATTGACCGCCCCACTCTAAGAAGAAATAGGAAGTGGGGTCGGCCCTACTACTCTTTTCTAGACTTTACTTTGGTTTATTGTGATGCCATCTGGTATCCTCCGGAGTCGGGCCCGTCCGCACCACTATACCAACCCATGACGACTGGACTATACTAGTCTGATACTCTCTCTCGTTCAGACGGATCCGGCTTCTCAAGATCTTTATTTCAGCACAGCACTACACCTTCAACCTCTAATGACTGTCAATCTAGGGGTTTTCTCGACGGGATGCAACCCATCTCGTCCCTATAAGCTGTGCACCAAACGGCCTTAACGAGGCCACTCACGTGGACATATCGATTGGACTTAACTTTTAGATCTGCGTTCAACATTTTATGTCGAAATTACTTCGGGGTTTTTAATATTATTAAATCGTCCGATCCTCTCTTCTTTCTCTCATTTAATTTTGGACTGTCCTTCTAAAATGCTCCAAATTATATAAATGTTCAGCCGAGCAGTCAATTCTTTTTTTTTTTGGCTTGTAAATGTTTTCTTTTAAAAAAAAAGTATTCTATTAACTTTTTTTACTAATTGCCCATTTTCAACTCTAAACACTCCCTCCTCCTCCCCTCCATCCCGAGTCAGGCCACCGATCTTATCAGAGGTCGGACTCAGGATGGGCATGTTCGAAACCCTAGTGGTATGTATATGGGCACGTTAAACTAGTCATCATCATCATCATCCACAATACTCACTTAATTATGTAAGAGCCACTAAGTGTTAATTTCCACTGTGTTTTCTGATCATATTACTAATGGTCTGTAGAGAAAGTCACGGCCAGCGAAACCATGCATAAATGATGAGCAAATAATGGGTCCCCTTTGTCTAATTATGTCCTGCGATAATTCCAACTTAATTATCACGATTTCATTCTGCATGTGCCATACAGTATGTTAACAGAGAGTGGTATCATGATGACAGCATGAATATTTCATGGGGTAACCGGTGCTCAGTGTGCAAGCTGTCCAGTGTGCCGAGATTTAATTAATAAGCACAAACACTAAAAAGGAAAGGAATGTTTCGTCAGAGGACATTAAGTTGTTAAATGAATGTGAAAGTTAAAGTTTGTTTCCTAATAATAGCTTGTTTCGAATTTCAGGTCTTTTTTCAAATCGCGCTAGTACAGATTTAAATCTCCCCATGTATTTAATTATTTATTTTAATTGTGTATTTATTTTATTTATTTATTTATTTATGTGTTTTAACCATTATATCTTCAGAGCAATCAGTCTTGCTTTTTGCCAATCTTTAATTTATACAGAAACATTACAATTGCATTTATGTATCAAATTGTTATATATGACATGCGTAGGGGGGAATTGCATTTGTTTTAGGACAGGTAATATTGAAAAGAAATGTTATATACGACTGTATAACACTGTTACACCACAATTTTGTTATATGTATTGTATATAAATTATATCATTTTTTTCATGTAAGGCCATGAATTCAAGGTTCCCAGACTTTGACATGATCAGAATGGACTGTGGAAAATAAATATTAAAAAAAAACAGATAAAAAAAAGTTTGTTTTGTTTCATTACACCACTAGAACACATTAATTAATCATCAGCTATTGGACGTCAAACATTTGTTACTTCTGACTCGTAGTCATCAAAGGAAACCCGCTACATTTTCCCCAATGAACAAGGAATCTTTTATATGGACTTTCCCTCAGACAGGGAAGCACATACCACGGCCTTTGATCAGTTGTGGTGCACTGGATGGAACAAGAAAAAAAAACCCAATCAGTTGAATGGATCCACCAAGGTGGTTTGATCCTGCAACGCAACCAACTGAAGCGAGCACTCAACCGACTGAGCTAAATCCCGCCTCTAAACAAATGTGAAATACTTTTACACATGAATCTGTATTACAGAGCGGGCAGCATAGCCCAGTGGTACAGTGCCTGCCTGATGCGCGGTCGGTCTAGGATCGATCCCCATCAGCTAACCACTGGGGTTTTTTCTCGACATAACCATATGTCCGACGCCAATATAACCGTAATTATAATGTGTTGGGTGCGTCGTTAAACAAACAAACAAACAAACTGTGTTACAGAGGAAATCCATTACCAACATTTTACCTGCTTAAAATTGCAACCAATCTAAGACTTTATTATCCACAACAAAGACTGTGGTAGATACTGTCCTGTCTATAGTAAAGTGCATATAAAGCATCACTTGATTCTTTTTTGTAAGAGTAGGCTGTGCATCAGCAGTGGTTTCCCTCTCTTTTTCTCCAAGTGTTGAAACAACTACTAGTATACATGTATGCTAGACATTAAATAGTTGTACAGATACTGGTAGTGTAACGTGCAGTGCCATTAAATTGACTAAAAGTCCTAAAACAATGAAACATGTTTTATAGAAAGAAAGAAATGTTTTATTTAACGACACACTCAACACATTTTATTTACGGTTATATGGCATCAGACATATGGTTACGGACCACACAGATTTTTTAGAGGAAACCCACTATCGCCACTTCATGGGCTACTTTTTCCAATTGGCAGCAAGGGATTTTTTATTTGTGCTTCCCACAGACAGGATAGCACAAACCATGGCCTTTGTTGAACCAGTTATGGATCACTGGTCGGTGCAAGTGGTTTACACCTACCCAATGAGCCTTGAGGAGCACTCACTTAGGGTTTGGAGTCGGTATCTGATTTAAAAAAAAAAATTGAAATGCCTCAACTGGGATCTGAACCCAGTACCTACCAGCCGAGGCCAGTACGTTTTATAGATGCATGTGTGGAAGTTGATCTCAATGCATGTTAAATGTTTATTTTTTTAATATATAAATTTAATTTTTAATTTACTTTACATTTGCATTTATCTCAGTATTATATTTTGCATTTATCTCAGTATTATATTTTGCATTTATCTCAGTATTATATTTTGCAGTTATCTCACAGTTATATTTTGCATTTATCTCAGGGTTATATTTTGCACTTACATGTATCTCACGGTTATATTTTGCACTTATCTCAGGGTTATATTTTGCATTTATCTCCAGTGTTTCCATATTATCACTGAAGATCAATGAATCTGCAACTATGAAATTTTATTAAAACATTTAATGTTTTTTTGTCCAAAAATATTTTTTATTATTAATTTTAATTTTAACAAAATTGTATTTGACAAAAGCCACGAGATATCACCGATTTATCCATGAGTATCTCCACAGACCAATTCCCACCTCACTAAAACAACAGCTAGAGAAAAAAGAAAGAATAAAATGTTTTATTTAATGACACACTCACACATAATTAAGGTTATAGGACATTAGACATATGGTTAAGGACTGCAGAGAGGAAACCCACTGCTACCTCTCCATGGGTTACTCTTTTCAATTTGCAGCTACAGATCTTTTATATGTGCCATCTCACAGACAGGATAGTACATACTACGGTCTGTTATGCCATTTGTGGAGTTCTGGTTGGATAAATTTAACAACACTATTTGAGCACCTTGATCTATTTTTGACATATACATGACTGTAGTCTTAGAGACGAAGTCTGACAGCCTTTGATGTCCCAGTCACTGTGTATTGGTAGGAACAATGGGCCCACAGACTGGGATAAATCCTCACATCAGGCGAGCACTTTACTATTGGACTACGTCCCACCCATCACCGACTGGAACAAAAAAAAGGTCCAATGGTTCCAGTAACAGATCTACCCTAGACTGACCACAAATTAGGCGAGTGCTTTACCACTGGGTTGCATCCTGCCCGTCACTGACTGGAATGGGAAATAGCTTAATGGCCCACTGACAGAGATCTAACCTAGACCGACCCCGCATCACGCGGACCCTTTACCACTGGGCTACATCCTGCCCATATCTGGTTGGAATGGGAAATAGCCCAGTGGTTCCACCAATGGGAACAAAAGCTACAGACGCTGCTCACCTGTCAGTCAGCATTTCGACAATGAATCCCTCAATGGACACCACTGGTGTGTCGGCTTCTACCTGTCCTGACTGTCGCAAGTTCTGGATTCTCTCCTCAGCACCCTTCAATCCGGCTGTAAAACCCACAGGCTGTGCAGCTGTTGTTGCCTGACTCTCCTAAAACATAATGGAAAAGGAAAAACACTTTTATGACATTTTAAATTATGTTCATTTGGTGCTCAATACATGACTGACTCTCCCAGAAGACAATAATGTACATCAGAAGACAAAATGTATACCTCTGTGAAATCCACCAAAACCAAATGTATCAGGAGACACAATATACACCTCAGTGAAACCCTTCAAAACAGGTAGCTCAATAATTTGCATTCCTTCATGGTTTCTTTTTAAATATCAGTACAGAACAGAACCTCTATAAACCAGATACCCCTTAAAATCAAGGTTTTTGCATAGTTCCATGGGTGCCTGGTGTATAGGGGTTTCACTGTAGTATATAGTTTGTGTTATAAAACTTGTGTTGTGATTAGGCAAAAAAAAACGAAAAGTAAGTCTCTGGTTAGACAAAAGTTCCAGAATTGATGCCATGATGCAGTGTTTTCTTTTCTTTTTTTAAAGCATGGATTGCATAGAGTATGTGTGTATATTTACTACCAAAATAACGGGTATGCTTCAATTCAAATCAGAATGTGTGATGGCATTTTGGCTCCAAATGTGGTTTTACTTCATAGCAAGAAAAACCGGTCACAAATCAACATTATGCCGATGAAAATAAAACAATAATAATGTTGACGCGTGACAGAGTGTGAATAATTTTTACATGCTCATAAACTACTAGTTTCGAGCATGTCTGTCCCAGTGCCTGTCTCTGGATAGCCAGGGACTTGGCCCGGGATAGACTGACGTGTAAGGATCAAAATCTATGCAAGCACTTAACAGAGACTAGACATTTATTTTGTTTGGCCTTATATTGATTAATGAACAACATTACTAAAAAAATGAACTTACTTTGCCCGAGACCGTGGCTCGACCAAACACCTGTTGGAAGGCTTCTCGGACAGCACCCAGCTTTGACTCCTTGGTGGAGGTGACGACTATTTCAATATCTCCACCAGAGCCTGCCATACAAGAATAAAGAAGAGGTTATTAGTTTAATACAACCTCAGCATATATTAAACCACTGTAAATTGGTCTTTAACACCCTGTGATTTGGACTTTCCGTAAATAAAATAAGAGAGGAAACTCATTCCTGCTACACAGGCAGGGTTTATAGACTTTGTTGTCAACCAAAACTCCACAACTTTCCACGACAGTTAAGTGGCATTTTTCATTACCTTTTCATGTGTCTGAATGATTTTTCAGCAACAATCAGTACAGCGTTAAAACGTGAACCAATAGATTTTCAAAAAAAACAAATCATTGTCAACCAATGTTAATTTTCCATGACTTTCCAAGACCAAACTCAAAATTCCACCATGGTGACTTTCCAGACATAAAATATTACATTTGCTTTCCATATCTTTCCACGGCCCACAAGAAGTAACGCCGACAAGATATTCCTACCAACAAAGGATCTTTTATATAGTCTTTCCCTTTATATCGATTCAGGTCAGAATAGTTTGAATGAATGTGAAAATGCATTTAATTATTAGCATTCATACCAAATGTAACATGATATCAATTTACGAAGACTGACTTCCCTTCATCTGTTTACAGAAATCAGTGTCCGACTGTTTTCAGTGCAAACACAGCATATGTGAAGAGAGATATCAAACTTAGCAGTGCTCAGTAGCGTGATCAGTTGCACTCTAGGGCTCTAAAAATTAACATATTAATTTCTTCTTCATACTTGACCTTCATCTACTTTCAATTAATTATTATAACAGTATGCGTAAGTCAAGTTTTGGGGGGTTTTGGTCATCACAGTCGGTGAAAATGAAAAATAAATGTCTCCATGACTTTGGGATTATAAAACATTCAACAACTACTAAGAAAGAGTAAAAGTAAACTCTTTGTGACAATTTTGTATTACTGACACTGAGAGGCTGTTGCTAATATTCCTTCACCTTTATCAACAAACTGTCACCAATGTTCCAAAGTCTTGAGGAACATACCCTTTAATTGTAATACTTACGAATAATTTCCTTCATCCCAGGGTCTAATGTGGTAATAACAGACTCTACAGAACTCTGAAATATAGTCAGTGTAAATAAACAAAATGTAATCACAAACATATTCAAACAAAACTTTTTATTTACAATAAATTTGATAAATGCCAAGCTAGAGATTTTTAAAGCTACCTTAGCACTACGAAATTGTAAAAACTATTATAGGCTATACGTCACTACAGCAAACGCCATTGTGACATGATAGCTTACGAAGGTTTTACAATTTCGTAGCAGTAACATAGCTTTGAAATTATGGGCCCAACTTCTTAAAAAAAAATAAAAAAATATAGATGACACTTTTATAAAATAACCTTTAAAATAATTAATTAAAAGAAAAAGTTAAAGTTTGTTTTGTTTAACGACACCACTAGAGCACATGTATTTATTAATCATCAGCTAATGGATGTCAAACATTTGGTCATTTTGAGATATAGTCTTAGAGACGAAACCCACTCAATTTTTCCATTAGTAGCAAGGGATTTTTTATATGCATCATCCCAGACAGGATAGCATATACTACAGCCTTTGATTTATCAGTCGTGGTACCCTGGCTGGCAATTAAGATAAATATTTTTATCTTAAAACCATTCATTTTGAAAACAAAAAGACGTTAAAAGTTAAATTATAAAACTTGACTTTTGTATTCTGTACAAACCTTTGTTCTTTCCACAACTTTATTCATAAAACTGTTTCCGGAGATCCAGCCAAAAAGTCCAGATTTTGCAGCCGGTGACTCTGGTGGAGGAGTTATCGGCTCCTGGGTTATTGGTATGGATGAACTTGCTTCATATGGAGTTTGTATAGGGCCTGAGGTGCAAAACAATTTCTTATAAATCAATCACTTCAAATATGTCAGCAGACCATATAAGTTTAATTCGGAATTTAGATATAACTATAAAAATAAATAAAATTATATCTTTATAAACAAAATAAAGAAAATGCTTGGTATAAATTGAAGTTTATTATTTCAAACAGGAAATATCTGGATCAACTCGGATTACTAAAACTCATTTAATAATGTCAAGCTCTTATGACATCTTTGAGCACAGTTAAGAAAACCAGTCAAATCTAAGAGATCAGGGTTTGCAACTGACAACGAACATTAAATACGAAAATTACAAGTATACTGATACAGGTAATGTGGAGTTTTTAGCTGAGACAGAAGTCGTTGTTGCAGCCAACAAGTTGTTAAAACTTGCTCTGGTTGGAAGCCGTTATCAGGATGTAACCGCAGTACCAGCCAGCCTTAAATCAGGTGGCTTAACAACACCAGCAAAGCCGGTATCTATTTGCAACAACTGGCATTAGTGATGTTATGGTTAAGCTATCTGACATAAGGCTGGTAGGTACTAGGTTCGCAGCCCGGTACCAGCTCCGATTTAGAGCGAGTTTTAATAACTCAATGGTTAGGTGTTAGAACACTATATCCTCTTCTCTCTTACTAACCACTAACAACTAACCAACGGTCATGGACAGACAGCCCAGATAGCTGAGGTATGTGCCCAGGACAGTGTGCTTGAACCTTAATTGGATATAAGCACGAAAATAAATTGAAATGAAATGCATATTTGCAAATGACTGGTTCTCAAATACATGTACTTTCTTTTAACTTTATTAACGTGTCTATATCCAAAAAAAAGGCACATGTACTAACCTGGAGCACTGGTGGTGATTTGTTCAAGGGAGACAACTGCCCCTGAACGTCTACTTGGGGTTACACTGGAAGTGACAGGAGTTCTAGAAGACCTGAGAACAAAATAAAGAAAAGAATGTTTAATAACATTCCGACATATTGTTTAATCAGAAAAGAACAGGTTTAATTATTGACACACTCAACACATTTTATTTACGGTTATATAGCATTAGACATATGGTTAAGGACAACACAGATATAGAAAGCGGAAACCTGCTGTCTCCATTTCATTTTCAATTACCGTATTTTGCGGAGTATATAAGCCACACTTGTATAACCCGCACCCCTGTTTTTTACATATTTTTGAGGATCCATTCACATATTATAAGACGCACCGTTTTATAAGCCGCAGATATAAACAAAGCCGTGTCAAAGGCCATGCAAACAAATGTAGGTCAAATACCGCGTGCGATCTGCTGGATGAGCGTAATAGATTTACGTTTTGACTTTTGATGTTCACTTGGTTGTGTTAAATTATTCTGTACCGGTAATACGTAGTTCCAAATAAAAGTACTGGTACAATTTATTGTTCCCATATTTACAGTCATCTTGAGAAAAAAAATGGATTTTAAACAAGCAGTCTGTAAAACCACCGGTCACACATGCGCAGTTCCCATATTTACAGTCATCTTGTGAAAAAACATGTGCGTTTTAAACAAGCAGTCTGTAAAGCGCATTGTTTAGTAACCGTGACAAAGGTTACGAAAATATTTGAGTGGGGGCATAAATGTCTGCACGCGCTTCTGATTTCTCAAATGATCGCACCCTGATTAAATGTCTAAAGTGATACTTATAAAACCAAATAAATAAAATATATAACAAATAGTATTTCTTAAGATCAAAAAGGTCCGTGTTTTAGCGGGTGATGTCTCGCATGCCCCAGTTACGCGGGAGCATTGTTACTAAAAAACAACTGTATTGCGTTTCCGGTAGGTGCTATTACAACACTGATAACTGTTTATCGTTGCATTGTTGTATTGTCGTACTTTCAATTAATGATTAATGATTTAATGCAACAACGCTTTGCCTCAGCTTTTCCCAACCAGTTAAAGTTTCTAAATGCAATAAAATGCCATACTTACAGAAGTGACTTATACATTATTAGAAACTTAAAATAAAATTCATATATAAACCGCACCGTTATATAAACCGCTCCCTCCGATATGAAAAAAAAAAGTAGCGGCTTATACTCTGGAAAATACGGTAGCAGCAAGGGATTTTTTACATGCACCATTCCACAGACAGGATAGCACATACCATAGCATTTGTTGTACCAGTCATGGTGCACTGGATGGAGTGAGAAATAGCCCAATGGGCCCACCGACGGGCATTGTTTAATCAGTGTCATCTAATAGTTGTCTAACATTATATAGCAACTACTGTTTATTATTATTATGCACATTCTCATAAACAGGCCTCGCACACTACTCTCTGTATTTGTTTTCCTTATCTTTAGCTCTTCTCGCTTTTCTGTCTGTGTGCCTACCTGCCTGCCCCTGCCCCTCTCTCTCTCTCTCTCACTCCCTCCATTCCTCCCTCTTTTTTACCTCCCTTCCCAATAACTTCATTTATTTGTTATCTTTGTCTATTATTTAGACTATCCTGAACAATAAATTTACTTACATTTGTGCAGTTGTTGGACTTGTAATAGGTGTTTGCTGCTAAAAGAAATAAAGTTAACATGATTAATTTCATATGAGAAAAAATGTTTTACAGAAAATAAATAGGAAGGCTGTTATAGTAATTATGATGATATGTAATTAATATTTATAAATATAACTTTATTAAGGTTGTAGTTCTGTTAGTCTTTTGCATTAATAAAGGATATTTAAATTCAGAAAAGGCACAATAATATCTTTAACTTGGTGTCAAAGTACCTGAGTGACTGCCATCTGGGCAGCAGTTGCTGTTTCTGGTGTTTTCGTCATGAAGGTTGGAAGAGGTGATGGAGCTGGCACACTGCCAACGGCTGGAGAAACTACTGGGGTGGAGATTGCTGTTGATGTACCTGAAAGAAGCAAGCAAACTTGTTCAACAATAACTATCCTCACTCAGAAGAACAGTGGAAAACAAGAGAATTATATATATATTTCACATATTTATGTATCTCAAGTCAGGTTAACAACAAACCAATCATCAGACTGGTTGCAAAGATTATAATGTGCAACATATTCATTTGGTTCTTATGCTAATTACTCTGTTGACGTGATGTTCTGCAATAACCTCAAACACAGCAAGTCCACAGTCACTGTAAAACCTAAACATGCATGTACGTAGTAAATAATTCAATAAAATTTGTCTCAGTTACAAACTACCCTCTACTACAGGTACCTGATAACTCGGACGCTTCCTTTTCAGCCAGCTGAGCTTCCTCAAGTGTGACAATTTCAGGCTGCTCATCTGAAGACTCCGACATCATAATGGCCTACAAGATTTTAATATATTATAATAGGATTTAAAGACATGCCTCAATTGTCTGTTTGTCATGTTGACACAAATAGAGGACATTTCATGTTTTTTGTCAAATATGATTTAGATCTCATCGAGTTAAATTTGCAAGTGTGATATGATTGCAAACTTCACGAGATGAGATATAAATCATATTTGACAAAAAAAACCATGAAAGTTTCTATTTATTATATAACTTTTGGCAATTTACCTTTATTTTTAAAAAGCCAGCAGCAAAATAGTTATGGTTTTCTTACAGTGAATTAAGATAACACTTTCTACATTGACAGGGTACGAACTTGGGATTTTTTTTGACTCGCCAATCGGGCCACGTATAGCAGCACTTTGAC
>JAECMU010166517.1:0-12690 GCA_016106625.1 Dracogyra subfuscus
CCATACATGTATGATATGTGTTAAACATGTAATCTATGATATACCATACATGTATGATATGTGCTAAATGTGATTTACAGTTTAACATTCAACAATCTTGATGATTTTCCATCTGAATACATGACTATCAGTGTAGTATTAGGTTCATAAGGCTTACACTGCATGTTTATTCAATGATTCTAAATGCAAAATAAGGCAAATCTTTACATGCAGGGTTGGTTTGGGATCGATCCCTGTTGGTGGGTCCATTGGGCTATTTTTCGTCTCCGCCAGTGCACCATGACTGGTATATCAAATACTGTGGTATATGCTGTCATGTTTGTGGGAAGCGCACATAAAAGATCCCTTGCTGCAGTAGGAAAAATGTAGCAGGTTTCCTCTGATAAATATGTGTCAGAATGACCAAAAGTATGACATCCAATAGCTGATGATTGATTAATCAATGTGCTCCAGTGGTGTTGTTAAACAAAACAACCTCAACCTCAAACTCTAAACACTGTTTCAGTCAAATCTTCAACCAGTGGGTTTGGGGCATTTATGAAAACTACTTAAATGTGCATTTGATTTGAGTTAAATATTGGTTTGTAATGTCATTTCATTCACTCCAAATTGCTCTTTAAACCATTCAGTTTGAGAATGTTCTGAGACACTGACACAATGAAAGAAGCCGGAGCTTTTAGGCACCATATTTAACTGCCCAATAAGACCCTGAATTAAAAAGTAAAATAAAGGTTGTTTTATTTAATGATGACACTATAGAGCACATTGATTTTTGTATCTTATCATCGGCTATTGGACGTCAAAAATATGATCATTCTGACACTGTTTTTTAGAGGAAACTTGCTGTCGCCACATAGGCTACTCTTTTATGACACGCAGCAAGGGAAGACCCTTAATTAATTTTGTTGGGTAAATTAACAAAAGTAAACTTCTCATCATTGTACATATAGAAGTAAACATAAAGTTTAGTAAATTTTGAGTCTTGTTTACATAAAAGTATATCTTTCAAATTACCATGCATTTCAACAGTAAACACGTTTCTTTTGCTCATTTTTCCCTCATTAATATTTTTTCCATCACAGTATCCATGGTTTCCATTTAATCTTCCTTCAACAAATGTCAAAAGTTATGATGTCACTAAATACACAAAAAGTTCTCCAAAAAATGTGATGTATACAATTTCGAAAAGGAAATTGTTGTTGATTTAAGCTTCCGTATGAAGAAATCAATATGGGGATGAATAGTGATAACGTAACAATGAATACTTGCAAGTCAGTGTGCATTGATTTGGAACATGTATTGGATGCAGCAATAAATATGATTATATACGAGAATTGTTAGAAATGTTTTCAAAATGTTTCAATGTATAACAGTCACAAACTGTATAAAATCACACAGATCGGTTATTAATGTCTTTTCCTTGACTCGTTTTATGTAATGACATGCCAGTTTAAATAATGGCATCATGGTTTGCTCTTTTTTTTCAAAGAATAATATTCAGGTTTCTTTGGTGATGTCAGCCAATCAAAATGAAAGTCTGCAATAATATAACAGCATGAGATATTTTATAGGCTTTTCCACATACAGGACAGTACAGATCATAGCCTTTGATGTATCAGTCGTGGGACATTGGCTTGAATTGAAAAAAGATATGTGGTTCATTGAACACAACTGATCTTGTGACTCATCACAACTTAGGTGAGTGCTCTACCACTGAGCTGGATGTCCACTTCCACATCCCAGTCCTTGTTTTCAGACTACAACAGATGCTTGTTTCTTGTAGCCATCTGTGCCACACACATACCATTTTCCATCAGCACCAAAATATACATTGGCTATTAATTTAGGTGTCGAACAAAGGTAAACATATGTCTGAGCTAATGATATACCTGACTTTAGAGAGTATTCAGTGATTAAACTGGTGTCAGCATTAGAATATTAACACCTTCCAGTCTAAAGCTGATAACTCATCCACTGAACTAGCGGGGTTGGTAGAGAGTATTCAGTAGTTATACTGGTGTCAGCATTAGGATATTAACACCTTCCAGTCTAAAGCTGATAACTCATCCACAGAACTAGAGGGGTTGGTAGAGAGTATTCAGTAGTTATACTGGTGTCAGCATTAGGATATTAACACCTTCCGGTCTAAAGCTGATAACTCATCTAGTTAACTAGCACGGTTGGTAGCGACTTAATATGATATCAATAAAACCTATATAATGTCCACAAGGTGCCTGTCAGTCCTATAGCACTAGATCACAGTAGATGGGAATAATTAAAATCTATATTAATTTTAATATCTTTCACAGCAAACACAGACAGAAAAGATGATCAAATCAGCCTGTTGCTCACACACTGGCTTCAAAACCACCAGGCAGACGACATTTTGCTTAAGTAAACAAGATTTCACTTGATTCGATCTATGTGCCAGTCTGTAGAGATCTTATCATACCAGACAGATTCTGTATTTCTGGTCGTATTTCTGGCCGTGCTTAGGACATTGATTACAGGCAGGAACAACAACCATCATTTACTCTGTGCTGTAAAGAAGTCATTACTCCGTGATGACAGTTAAGGCCATAATAAAATAAAGTCTAGCTTTTCATCTTTACTCACCCCAAGGTTTTTTGGTTTTTTGTTGTTGTTTTTTAACAACGCACTCAACACATTATAAGTACGGTTATATCGGCATCGGACATATGGTTATGTCGAGAAAAAAACCCAGTGGTTAGCTGACGGGGATCGATCCTAGACCGACCGCGCATCAGGCAGGCACTGTACCACTGGGCTATACTGCCCGCTACTCACCCCAAGGATAAAGGCTCAAAGTTTTGTCCTTTAAACATATATGATGCTCTGTGTTTGATATTTCCAAAGTCTTGAAAATAACCTTTTTTTTAAACGAAGAAGCATTCTGAAAATTCTGCTAAAGCAATAGATGTCCCCTATCAGGCCCAACAAAGTTTTGTATCTCCTAAGTTCAAGGGCCATAAGTCTGTGAAAAATGTAAATTACCTTGAAAGATAACTGGATCTTTAACAATACATGATAAAGCTATACACACAAAATCAGCTCAGTCAGGGCTCACACTGTAAACAATTTGTTTTAGCCAATTTACAGATATAATATAGTATCTCTTTGAAAATGATTAACATGTGGTTGATTTAAGGAATATTTTATTAGCCAAAGACAATTGTTTTAGCCATTTTGTATAAAACTTAGCAATTGGCTGTTTGACCATGTACAGGGTGAACTCTGCTCAGTATCTTGAGACATTGTTGATTTTTTAATATATTTTTTTGTGTGTTTTGTTTAACAACACACTCAACACATTTTAACTACGGTTATATCGGCGTCGGACATATGGTTATGTCGAGAAAAAACCCCAGTGGTTAGCTGATGGGGATCGATCCTAGACCAACCGTGCATCAGGCGGGCACTTTACCACTGGGCTATGCTGACCGCTTTTTGAAAAAAGTCCATAAAAATATGTGTCACAGATGGACAGACAGAAAGAAAAATAGACAGAAGGACAAATGAAACCTATAGTCTTCTTTAGTTAGACCCATAGGGAACCACTTTATAATAGTGTGTAAATATGAAAGTGTGCCCCCTCCCCCTCATGACTTTTGGCACCTTCCTACGCTTGTGGTGAATTAATAAACATTTTCCTCCCTGCCTGCCTCCCTTTTGGATGAAAATCTAACATTTATTTTATTATGACTTAACAATCAAAAGCTTAATTTTTTCATGTGTGTCTTAATGTGTGTGATTAAAGATAAGACGAACATTTAAAAGAAGACTGAGAATGTTTAATAAAACCTATAGTGATGGAAATATCATGGAACATAGGACACAAATGAGTGTGAATGGCAGAGTGCCAGCTTCAGTTACTGTACCTCATGGGATCGATGATTCATGGTGAATTTATTAGATTATTTCCCATTTTATGCCTATAATATTTGTGATGACTGAGAAAGAGCCAAGACTAACATATACAAAGACAGAGTTAAGAGTCTTAAGACATATGTGAAATGCAGGATACATACTCAATAATAACACAAGTCAAATAGTGAGATAAAACATAAATGCAGGAAATTAGTTATTACATATATCTGCTGAGGGTTGGGGGGTGATTTCCTGAAGGTTAAAATTCCGTCCTGCTCAAAGTAAGTTTCTTTTTAATGTATTTTCCATGGAAGCATCACTTAGCTCTCCCTAAATGTTTTACTTGCCATGATCTAGACATCCTTATGTACACTGATTTTCTCATAAAACAACTGAAGAGATCAAATTAAATCAACACTGGCCAAAAACTAGGTACTTATATGTATAATGGGAACTGGTAAAAAAAAAAAATTAAATTTAAAATTAAAATTACTTCTGATATTATCTACTATATTGTCATCAGTTCATTAATACCTGCAAAAAACAGATCACCTCTTACCAATTCACCCCAGTAGTTTAGTCAACTCTCCCCCAAACTGTTACCAACTTGTCCCAGCTTGCTTCAAGTTGTTTAGACAACTCTCCCCCAAACTGTTACCAACTTGTCCCAGTGGTTAGTCAATCAACCCAATAACTATTAGTATGTGCAAAGTTTAAATGAATATATTGGAATTGATAGAAACAAGATTGATTATGTTAAGAGTTAGACGGGTCAGTCCTCCATGCTCCCAGTGGCTTGTAATTCCTAATGTTTTGGAACTAGCAGACATCCCAATCAGCTTCAGGCAGTCATGTGACCAAGAAGTGGCACATTCTTACTATTTTTGTTGCAATAAACACCCAAGATCCTCAAGACGATGTCATCTGTCGAGACTACGTTCAATCTTTGTCTAGTACAGACTCACAAACAATTTGACCATCATTTAATCAATTATATTTACTGGTATGAGTCAACAGTTGAACTTCAGGACAATTTAACTTAGGAGACTCAGACATATGATCAAACTGTACCAAAAAATCATCATTATTAATAATATGTTATTGGTAATCCGGTATTAGCATCGCTCCAGTTTTCATAAGACTAACAACAAGTTGTAATAGCGAAGTTTCATTGTAATTTAATAAATAAAATGACACCAAATTAAATACATGATAGTAGATGTCCATTTATTGTGACAGTTAAGGCAGTAAAGTGGGATTGGGGCAAGCTAACTAAACACTGGGGCAAATTGACCAAACACTAGGGCAAGCTGACCAACCATTGGGGTAAGTTGACCAACTGCAACGGCCAATTGACCACCATTTGAAGTGAGTTATTATTGGGGCGAGTTGACCAGCATTCTATACATTGCTATTCAGTTGCTAACATAAGCCCTGTTGCAAACATTTTAACCTGCTAATATTAGCTAAAAATATATATTTTAAATTTCTTCTGATTTATGTGTAAATATAGTCTTAATTCAGTTATATACCAAGATATCAATATAATACGTGGGATATGACAGAAATATAGAGGGCTGAACACACAGACAAATCTATACAGGCCATTACCCACCCACGGCCGCAGAGGTCATGTTGATAGAGGTAGACAGTGATGGATTGTTCACCAAACCCTTCATATACACTGGAACAATGATCATTAAGGTTTAGTCAATACTTGGATTAAAATCTAACCTTTTTTAATTATCACAAATATATGTGATCCTTGGCAAATGCGAGCATAATACATTATTTTTATTCCTATTATATGATATTGATGATACAGAAATACACGAGGGTAATAATCTCTTTATCATATAAGCTCAAGCTTAATACAACATGTTTTTGTAAACTGTGCATGCAACTTGACGTAAGAATATGTGGCGCAATATATTTTTGAATGGAAATGACGTCAAACTTGAATCTCGTCATTTTGGATGGCCTTACATCAAAATAAAGTTATGCCTAATGTTTTATGTTTCCTGAATGCTGGACAGCTTTCACTGTAAAATTGCCATTGAAATGTTATTATTAGATGATTATGAATGCATGAGTCAATCATGGAGTGTCACCCAAGTACTTTTCACACCCTTGTTTTGGCTCCGTACACAGTAAATAAAACATATCCAACGGTAATTTGTTGATATGATATATTTGACAAAAGGTACTTTTTATTTCTTTTATCTTTTGAAACTTAAAATTAATATTTTGTCCAAAATTATGAAATATAACAAAATACCAACCTGTAAACAACGTTGTCCACTTGTTATAGAAATTTGACAGGGGTCAAGGTCAGTAGACCAGTTTTAATTTTAATGTGGCGAAGTATTGTAATAATATAGCTAATTTTGAATTTGAATGACATCAGTATTCAAATGACATCACTTTGAATTGCCTTACAATAACCATACACTGGGTACATGACGTTTCCGTTTTAAGAATGATGGAAAAATTCCAATACAAACTTGCTATTTAAAATTGTTTTACATTACTAATGTATCTGAATGTGTTTGAAGAAAATCTTGTGATTAAAAAATTGTACCTTTTATGAAATATGGATTTCAAGTGAAATTACGGTAAGATATGCTATATTTACTGTGTACGAACCCAAAACAAGGGTACAAAAAGTGACTGTCGTCGACCTTAGGTTACATTTATTTATTAATCTTGATAGACCTGGAGTTGCGAACAGATTTGTAAACTTGCCTGTGGGAATATGCCTTTAAGATTTGGAATCTTGGAATTTACCATTGGTCTGTGATCTTGTATAAACCTGAATTACATTTTCAAACTGTAGGGAGAGACCTTGATATAGGCATTTTGCCTGTTGGCCAATCCCCAACCAGCATTATAATTGGGAATATATATTGCTTAAACCAACTGACATATCAAATGGTATGGTATGTGCAGTCCTATCAGTGAATAAAACTATATAAAAGATCCCTTGCTGTTAATGAACAAATATAGAACATTTCCTTTGAAATTACCAAATGTTTGACATCCAATGGCTGATGATTTATTAATCAAAGTGCTTTAGTACACTGTAGTATCAATTAAATAAATAAATAAATAAATAAATAAATAAATAAATAAATAAATAAATAAATAAATAAATAAAATTTAATTTTTTTTGTAACTTTAACTAAACTAATAGTGTCTATTTTCGTGGGTTGAAATTAGGGTGCATAACTTTACCAAAACTTAAGAGTCTATTTTCAGGTGTTGAAGCTATAATGACTGTGCCTTTAAGAAAGTGACCAACTTACTCTCATAGAAGAAGGTGAAGCACATGTTCATGAGGGTCTTGGCAGGTGAGTAATCCTCGGCCTCGTTGCACTCAAACAAGCAGACGGCAAAATACTGAATCAGCTGGAAAAATGTCTGTTCATCCACTCGCTTGCTGTTCACTCGCTGAAATAACAATCACAGATATCTATAGATATTGAACAAGCTGGAAAAATGTCTGTTCATCTACTCATTTGCTGTTCACTTGCTGAAATAACAATCACAGATATATATCTATAAGCTGAAAAATGTCTGTTCATCCACTCGCTTGCTGTTCACTCGCTGAAATAACAATCACAAATATATATCTATAAATACTGAACAAGCTGGGAAAATGGCTATTTATTCACTTATTTTCTGTTCACTCACTGCAAATAACGATCACAAACATCTGAGCTATTGATCAGTAGTGGCAAAACATACCATGAAAAAATAGTCTCCAATGCATTTTACACGACAGTATTGTGATTGATTTTTGAAGAAAGGTGTTTAATTTTCAATATTATAACAAATAATATGGATGGAAAAGAAAAAGGAAACACTTGGAATTGTAGACAAAATTACAACCCACTAGAAATTTTTTATTTAGCTGGTTAAAATTACAATTACTGTTAAATTAAAAAACAAATTGAATTGAAATATGGTTGCAATTATAGAAGAGAAACTATGGTAGTACTAGTGTAATAATGTCTGTATTTCACACAAAGTTATCGTGTGGGACTGGATGTTAACAGTGTTAAATTGACTGCCTATAACACAGTCAACTTCTGACACCATGGACCCACGGTTTTGGTTGCAGTCACTAGTTGCGGTTAGTGTTTGTGTGATGCCCATTTCTCTTCATCAGTATGAATAATTAACTAACAGAAGTCACATGACCATCTCCAAGGATTTGCTGATTGCCATGGTAAATTGCCAGGTTGCTATTTAAATATTTTCCTTGGATATTTCAACCATTATAGATAGGGAACTGAAGGAATATATTTTGATAAAGAGAAAGTTATCATGAATGCACAAAAATGTATTTGTTACATCAGTAGAATGATAGCTGAAGTGAGCATAGGCCCACAATCTCAGGGTGGGGCAGGTATGGTGGGGAGGGGGGACACAAGCCAGATTTCTATTTTTATTTATAGAAAGAGCAGGACAAAAACATATAAATTTGTGTCCTCAAGACCCACTCAGCCCCCTACGAGCCTGTAGCTAATTTCAGGAATTGTGATAAGTTTACGTCTATGACAAGCAGTTATAATACCAGCCATACGCTATGTCTCAGACAGAAAATTACACTGTTATAGAAGATGAAGCATTTTAAGGACCAAAGAAAATTAAATATGTGTACTTCTACTATTTTTATTGTAAATTTATTAATAATAAGACCATAGTGATTTAGTTGTAGTTTTACGTTTACTTGCCAAACTAGGCTGGTTTTACGTTTACTTGCCAAACTCAGCAAGTTTTATGTTTACGGTACTTGCCAAACTAGGCTAGTTTTACATTTACTTGCCAAACTAGGCTAGTTTTACGTTTACTTGCCAAACTAGGCTGGTTTTACGTTTACTTGCCAAACTCAGCTAGTTTTACGTTTACTTGCCAAACTAGGCTAGTTTTACGTTTACTTGCCAAACTAGGCTAGTTTTATGTTTACTTGCCAAACTCAGCTAGTTTTACTTTACTTGCCAAACTAGGCTAGTTTTACGTTTACTTGCCAAACTAGGCTAGTTTTACGTTTACTTGCCAAACTCAGCTGGTTTTACGTTTACCTGCCAAACTCAGCTGGTTTTACGTTTACTTGCCAAACTAGGCTAGTTTTACGTTTACTTGCCAAACTAGGCTAGTTTTACGTTTACTTGCCAAACTAGGCTACTTTTATGTTTACTTGCCAAACTAGGCTACTTTTATGTTTACTTGCCAAACTAGGCTACAGTACTTTGTGAAATTGGGCCGTGATTGGTAAACATATTTATCATGTCAGTATCATTAGTTAAAGGGCCTATCCTCAGTTTTTGGACATAGCAAGACTTCTGTTTATTGCCCACCTACCCCTTCCAAAATTTAATTTTTTTTTTTAAATAAATAATAATAATAATAAAAAACCCCGCACATCCTGTTTAAAAAAAAAAAAAATTCATTTAAAACACCATCTTCCTTAATATGTCTTAATTATAAAGCATTATATTGATAAATACATTTGTAATGACCTTTGGTCAAATAATTTCAAATGTCTTTTGGCCATTGGAAGAATAATACATTTATATGGTATGGAAATACTTAAAAGATTACCATGCCCAGAAATACATTAGTTAAAGAAAAATGCATATTCTAAACAAAAAAACTAAACAAAACAAAAAGTAAGTAAATTTTAATTAATTTGCCCAAAATGTTTTAAAATGGCTACACACTCAGAATAGCTAGTCCCTTTGATAAAAATGCTAAGTTATTTGAAATATTTAGTGAAAGTACAGGGCGAAGAACATGACTGATTTGATTATAGAGTGTGTACTGGCTGTAAATAACAATTACACTGAATGAAAATCAATGGTGTAAACCAGAGCTATTCAATCATGTTCTCTTGAGGATATTTCATCATTCATTCATTTCATTCCAGTTTATTTTCATGCTTATATCCAATTAAGGTTCATGCATGATGTCCTGGGCACACACCTCAGCTATCTGGACCATCTGTGCAGGACAGAGGGTTAGTTGTTAGTGGATAGTGAGAGAGAAGAGAGTGTAGTGGTCTTACACCTACCTATCGAGTTGATAAAACTTGCTCTGGGTGGGAGCTGGTATTGGGCTGTGAACCCTGTACCTACCAGCCTTATGTCTGATGGCTAACCACAACACCACCGTGGGCGGTGATATTTCATCAATTATTTGGAAACACGGATATAGTCTGAACAGGAAGATATTATCATGAATAAATAAAAATGCAATTTCTATAATTTATTAGGAAATGTGAGTCTCACCTTTTAGTAAAAATGCAACTAGTTATTTCATTTATTTAATAAAAGAGAAAAATAAGATGATAGTTTGTACAATAAATAGGCAGAGCAAATAATAGGGGTTAAGCGGGAGCATTACCCAACCTTGTCAATAATAATTTTGAATAAAAAATATTATGGGCATCAAATACTAGCTAGAAAACGTGGTAGTTACTACCTAAGATATGCTTGTACAACCTTGTTGCAAGGTAGTTACCAGGGCCCCATTCCACAAAGCGATTGTAGTGCTCAAATCATCAGAAATGCAAAAGGTAATTATGTGCTTAAAGGGTGTATACCACCAAATGAAATCCCATAGACGACAATAGTAACATATGTGGCTAAAACTCCTACCTGCAGTGTATCAATCAACATAAACGCCACAGATATAAATACTACCACCCCTCACACTTCAAGTGATCCAGAGAAAATTGGGGGTTAAGCTGCTCGGTTCTGAAATAACAGGTAGCGTCTATGACTACCCTAGTTCCACATAAAATTTAAGCACTTTTTTTCCAGGTACCCCATACATGTTTCAAGCACAAGGCTACCTGACACATTGGTACTAGATGAAATAAAATTGCATCTTTTTTTTACCCAGATGAAATTATTATTTTTTACAACCAACACACTCACATTTATAACCAATCACAGGACTTGTGGTGTTTGCTTCTCTATCAAAAGTTCAGTGCACCTAAAGAAATCTCTGGGCTAAGTTAATTTTGTGGAACGGGACCCAGCTATTTAAAAAACTTACAATTTGTGTTTGGGTTACCATGATTTTGTTTCTTTATGAAGGAAAGAAAAAAATATTTTATTTAACAATGCACTCAACACATTGTATTTACGGTTATATGGTGTCAGTCATATGGTTATGGACCACACAGATTTTGAGAGGAAACCTGCTGTCGCCACTTCATGGGCTCCTCTTTCCAATTGGCAGCAAGGGATCTTTTATTTGTGCTTCCCACAGGCAGGATAGCACAAACCAAGGCCTATGTTGAACCAGTTATGGACCACTGATCAGTTCAAGTGGTTTACACCTACCCATTTAGCCTTGCGGAGCACTCACTCAGGGTTTGGAGTTGGTATCTGAATTAAAAATCCCATGCCTCAACTGGGATCCGAACCCAGTACCTACCAGCCTGTTGACCAATGGCCTAACCACGACGCCACTGAGGCCTGTTTCTTTGTGATGGAAGGAAGGCAATTGAATTTCTGGATATCTAATTTTAACAAATTTAAAAGGTTTTAACAGCTCTCTCTCACTTACCACTAACACAAAAGCATTATGTCTCATTCCAGACAAACAGCCCAGACAGTTATTATGTGTGTCCAGGACAGTGTGCTTGGACATTTACTTTAAAGAAACATGGAAATCAAGTTGAAATGAACATAAAATTTTACATTCACAAAATGTTACTGCACTGTCTGATATTGGCAAATTTTGCTGGTGTCAGACAGTGTAATAACAATTTGTACGGACTTGGTAAAAATAAACAACTAATTGATTGTGAGGACACTGTTTAATCTGTAGCTATCAAGTCTTAAACACATTATAATTGGTCTACAGCATGAAAGAAGAAACCTGCAGTCAGCCCACAGGCTACTATTTTAATTACAGAAGAAAGAAAGAGAGTTTTAAATGTGTGCTGGCAGCCATGAGACATCACACGGTGGTCTACAATACACCAGTCAGTAAAGAACTGGTTAAACTGGAAGAAAGGTATTTTTACAAGGTACCCAAGTACTGCTGTCTATTGTCGTACATCCAAGCTTTGTCTGTGACATGTGTGGGAGGATTGTGCCCATGTGTGTGTGTGCTGTTACCAGGACCGACGTCAGACATGAAGATTCACTTAAACCTGTTTGCAGAATATAACCTGTGACGACCCAGTAGTGGCAAGGCTTGATGAGATTATTTGATTTTCAACTATTTCTGTCCACAATGTGTACGATATGCATTGATTTGCTGGAACGTACAAAGAAAGAGGCTTGTCCTGCTTGTGGTTAATGTATACAACTTCGCACAAAGTCCAGAGATCTGTATTGGAGAAAGAACTAACATGCTATAACCTCATTAGTAATTATTAATCAGTTTACAGTGGCTCCAACATGATAATAATGTTGTTTATCATATAATATCTTACATTTTCAGTGCAATCAAAGTATGTGATATTTTCCTTGATCACATACTTTAAGAATTTGATAACTTTGCAAATAAGATGTAAATTAATCGAGGTTACAGCACTAGGTTTATTGACATTTAAGCAAACGTACTTTGGTGACACTCCATAATTGACGTATGCATTCATATTCCTTAAATAAAAACATTTCAGTGGTAATTTGACAATGAAAGCTGTCCAGTGTTCAGAAAACAAAAAACGTTAGGCCCTAATTTGTTTTGATGTAAGGACATCCAAAATGACGACATTCGAGTTTGACGTCATTTCCATTCAAAAATACACCACGCCACATATTCTTACGTCATTTG
>JAECMU010166531.1:0-22140 GCA_016106625.1 Dracogyra subfuscus
AAGTAATACATCCCAATTAAATAAAAGTAAATTTCAGTTTTGTTTTATTTATTTATGAACAAATTATCAAACAAAATGTTTTATGTTGTTTTTCTTTTCTTGAGGGTATTGGAATTAACCAAGGAACTGAAACTGTTACAGCAGTTAATAATAAGATTTTATAGAGAAATAAATTAGGGTTTCGATAGATTATTTTGGGACCTCTATATAAAGGCCACCTGTCCATAACGGCCACTTTCTGTTGGTCCCTTGAGTGGTTGTTATATACAAGTTCAACTGTACATGTTATATATATAAAACCAGATTTAGAACCTATATACCTATATATTTGGTTTTTATTGTTATTCTAGGCAGAAGACCAGTGTGAAAATTTGTCTAAGGATGTTGTACTGACAAAGAAACTTCTCTTTGATACAGAAGAAGAGAAAAAGCGTCTAGAAACTGAATCAGCTCAGGTATAACCTTTGCCAAAACTATTTTATGTTCATCATAAAGCATCTACAATGGTCAAAGTAAATTGGACTTTGCATAAAATTTTATATTATTTTATGATACTGTTGCTTAGTTTGACAATTCTGATAGCTCAATGCTCAGTTTCTCTAACCTACAAAAAGCATTATTTAAAATACAGGTGTAAGAAAAAGTAAATAAAAAAATATTGCAGTTGCTGATAAAAATAACAAAATTAATTTTAAAAAATAAAATAATTTTTTTATTTTAAAGTTTAATAAATAACTGTAAACTAATGGCAAATGTGTTCTTTATTGTGATTGGTTAATTATATTCTTTTTCTGGGATCACATGAAAATAACACCCGTAAAGGTAATGACATCCTGAGAAAGTGATATCATTAGCGATTGGAACAGGCCAAGTTGACAGTTCAAGAATCTACTGTTAGATTGTAGACTGGTATTTTTTTTCAACAAATACCAAATATACATTTAGTTCCATAAAAAAATATATTCAGTTTACAATGAACATAACCATATGGAGTTTTTAGATTTGTGGGTGTTATTGCCTTCTGCCTTCTGTCAAATATTTGTGTGATCCGATAGACAATAACACACAGAAATCTAAAAACTCCGTATGATTATCTCCTAAATAAAATAAGTAAAAAAAAATTCAATAATAATAATATAAAAACGTTTTGTAAAGTAAGTAAAAAATAAAATATAAATAAATAAACTGTATAAAATTAGTTTTGAGATTACGGTCCACTATACTTCCTAATTGTGACACCTGTTGTGGTTCACATATTCACTTCTAGGAATTAGGGAACAATTAAAATAATATGTATTTTAATGGTAAGCCTTCTGGCTGTATTTTGCCCTTGTTGTTTTTTAAATATTGTTCCTTGACATTTTTGGACAGCTGGAGTGAATTGGTTAATGAACCACCTGTACTAAAGCCAGATGTGGTCATATAGCAAAACACTGAGATGGATGTGTTGTCAATTTTGGAGTAATAATAAAATTCTTATATGATGTATGTTCGCAATGGTGTATGTTGTTAGTGCCAACGATAACCTGTTCTATTTGGCAAACTTCATTTGAAGTTGTGTAATTTAACATGGATTTCAATGCCAGATGACTTGTGTAGTGAGATCTAACTCTGCTGTTGGGTCATGTGCTCTGTGAAATATGTTTTTAATACACCATAATTTAGTATTTTCTTGTGTTTTGTTTTTAGCTGAAAGAAATGTGTCGTCGTGAATTGGATAGAGCCGAATCAGAAAGTGTGAGGAATGCTGCAATAATAGCAGACTATAAACAGGTGAGACGGTCGTAATGTTCAAAACTCAAACTGTTCTGGGTGGGATGTAGCCCAGTGGTAAAGTGCTCGCTTGATGCACGGTCTGTTTGGGATTGATCCCTGTTAGTGGGCCAGCCCATTGGGCTATTTCTAGCTGCAGCCAGTGCACCATGACTAGTACATTAAAGGCCGTGGTTTGTGCTATCCTGTCTATGGGAAGGCGCATATAAAAGATCCATTGCTGCTAATCAAAAAGAGTAGCCTATGAAGTGGCGACAGTGGGTTTCCTCCCTCAATATCTGTGTGGTCCAGCCCATTGGATTATTTCTCGCTCCAGCCAGTGCACCACGACTAGTACATTAAAGACCGTGGTTTGTGCTATCCTCTGTGTAGGATGGCACATATAAAAGATCCATTGCTGCTAATCGAAAAGAGTAGCCCATGAAGTGGCGACAGTGGGTTTCCTCCCTCAATATTTGCGTGGTCCTTAACCGTATGTCCGACACCATATAACAGAAAATAACAATGTGTTGAGTGTGTCGTTAAATAAACTGTTTCTTTCAAACTGTTCTTGTCGAAATGGACAACGATACAATAATACAATAATTACACATCACATTTTGCATACTAACAAAATTTTAAAATTTATGCAATAAATAAGGTAATACTGTTGGGTGTCAATGTTTTTTGGTTGTTTTTGACTCGCCTTTGCGAAGTGAAAAGGCAAGATCTAGGTATTACTCTTCTGGCGGTGTTAACTTTTGGACTATTAAAGTTTTGCATTTAGATTAGTTTTTCATAAACAGTAAGTACTAGGTCAATGAAACTTGGTTTAACAGTGCACCGAAAACGTTTTATGGTAGGCAAGACAATTCTTCAGAATTCTTATTTTAAAAATTATGTTGTACTTAAGCTGTGTATATATTTCACAGTGATTCTGAATCCGTTAAATCTTTGACCCAGATAATATAGGATATATTTGAGTTTTAAGCTTTTGATGTATTTGATTTGTTTAGTTAATATCCTCTATTTGTTTCTTATGTAGATATGTTCTCAGCTAAGTGCGAGACTGGAGAAGCAGCAGACAGCTGGTAAACAGGAACTTCGTAGAATAAAGGTATGATTATAACAGTTATTATCTACTAAGGACAGCCAGGAAATAACTGGTAGACTGCTCGTCTGATGATTGATCGCCACATCACATGGTCACATCATATTTGTATTCCATTCCAACCACAGTCCTACAACTTTTATGTGAAAGACTGCAGTATGTGTATTCTTATCTCCGATTTTATAACTCTCTTGCTGATATTTGCTAGAAGTAGCCTATAGATTTGGTGGTAACAGACTTCCTTTCTCACCAACTAGTCCAAGTGTTGAAATCACAATAATGTTAGACAAGAAATAGCCAGAATTTTAAATGTGCTGGGATGTCATTAAATATTCCTTTCTTTTTTTATATATAAAAAAATGGCTTTCATTTGAGGTTTAAAGAAACAGTTGTATATTTGCATTCATTGTCAATTTCTGAGAACAGTGATTTCACTGAATACAAAAAGTCCTAATAACTGATAATGGAAAAATGTAGTGGATTTCCTCTGATGATTACGTGTTTGACATATAATGGCTGATTATTCATTAATCAGTGTGCTCTAGTGGTGTAGTTAAGAGAACTGAACATTTAGCATAATAAAGGTGGCTATATCAGCAGGTTTTGCTAGACTGTTGATTAGTATTCAAAACAAAAAGTATGTACTGTTTCAAAGATATATTTGTGTATATATATATAACATTTAATATGTTTGTCATCTTTCCCTTTTTAGAACCAGGTTAAGTCTTGCATCCAGTGCTCCAAGATGTTTACAGATGACGACAAGGTCAAACTGCCTGACCCCATTCCCAATCCTGATGATTCTAATCCACGAATTCTAGATTTGGAGCGCCAGGTTCGTGAACTTGAACTGGAACTGGCGCAGACAAAGTTGGCACTTGTAGAATCCGAGTGTAAAACTCAAGACCTTACACACCAGCTAAACACAGCACTGACTGAAATCCAGGCATCCAAGAACACCTGGTTCCAGAAAACATTAACCTCTATAAAGGAAGTAGCCCACACGAAGAAGGACCCCAAGGATTGATGTGTTTCACTGTAGTTTGACTACATAGTTGTCGGTCGTTATTGTTGTTGTTGTTCCACTTTAAACTTTAGACACCTGCTAGTTATAAAATTATACTGTGAATTTACTTTTAATATATTGAATCATTTGTCCTGTTAAAGTGGTAAAAAAAAAAAAAAAAAGGTTTTTCAGGGGTTGGGAATTCTCCTTGGATCAACCGTTTTCCTCTCATAGAACATTGCATTTCCTCATATTTTAATTGTCTTTCCTCTAAAATGTGTTAGATGGCACAGATTTTAACCTAGGATTTCAAGAATTTCTGGGACTGTTATGGATGTCCTCCTCTTCTTTTTTTTTCACAGTTCACCAATTCCTACCCCTGGTTTTTACCTTTCTTGTTTATGACAGGATGACATTTTCACCACTCCATGTAGTGTGTTTTAATTCAAACACTTTATCTAAGGCCATCATGATGATGATTGCAATTTTATTTGCAGGTTCCATTAATGTTATGACTGAAATTCTAGTAGTTAAGAGCATTCAGTAGTTAAACCAGTAGATGTTTCATTATGAAGTGTATAAAACCACTTGATGTAATAATGCTCAAAAAGGTCATTCATGTTTAGAAGATAATCTGTGTTGTAATGTAATTGTTAGAAAGTGTAAATTGATACAAAAATAATGCATAATTGAGAATGTGTGGTTAATGTAAAACAAAATCTAAATTAGATTTTTTAGTCATGATCAAGTCTACAAGTATTGGTTTTCACTAGTATGCTTTAGGTATCACTGTTGTTAGTCCTGACCTAAATATAGTGATCACAAGCACCAAAAATATATAATAATACCACTAACTGACATGTTAGCATAATCATTGACCTATAATTTTTAGAAATTGAAGTTGGTGATGTCGAGCAGTTATAAACAAGATATGAATATTGTATATCTAAAGCAAAAATTAACTGTCTTAGATAATAAGTGCTTCTTATAATAAGAGAGAGGGAAGAACCTATTTTAATTGCTTTCTTTTCTGAATTTCTCAAACATTAAAACTAATTTTTCTAAAAAAACATGATTAGGACATTTCCAATTCTTGTTGTCCGCTCCTGATATTTTCATTAACAAACTAGAGACTTGTAGCTCCATAGTTTGTTGATGTAATAAGACCCCCCAAAATAATAAAAAGTTCATGCAAACTTGAAACTTAAATCACGAAAATGCAGATATGCATTGGATTTAAACTATTTTGTATTACAGATGCTTTTTGTAACAAGTAAAGTTCAGTATATGTGTAAATGTTCAGTAATGTATTGCAACTTTACAGTAATGTGACGCATAATTTGTGTTGGCAGCCTGTCATCAAACCGAATCCCGCCCTGTTGCAGTGAGCAGTTAATCTCAACGCTGGCTTTTGTACATAATTAACTTACAGACTTGTCTTGAATGGTTTTATGTCGTAATGAATAGGTCTCTATCATAATTTGTACTTTTGAGTTGTTTTATGTGCAATATTAAGACATATGTTTGAAGTGGATTGCTGAATATATTAGAAACTTGAACATATTCTTAACTGTAGAACTGTGTGCTTCCAGTTTGTAGCTTGGAGGTCGAAAGAAGATTTCTTAAATAGCTATTCCTTGTTTGTTGATGCATGACAAATTAGGCTACTAAGCAAAGTAGCAATGACATGTAATAGTAATTTCAAGAACTGTTTACAGCATGACACATCGGCTTCTTTCATCATATCGAGTAAATCAATGTACATTTTATTATTATGTTAGTCAAGTAGTTTGTCTATTAGAAACAAAATATGTAGCGACTTTATTTATAAAGGTATAGCTTGAAACAACTTTTGACACATGGCAAACAGTGTGACATTTGTAATCCCATTTTCATTCACAGAAATCCATTTAATTGTAAATTATTTAGTATGTCCATTTTGATTAAAGGGAAATTCCTGAGTTTCAACCATTTAACATATTTCCAAATAATAAATCCTTTTTAACAACTGAAGTTGCATCTTGAATACAGTTTTCTTGTTTAGATTATCAGTTACTATATATACTGAATGTGTTTCTGATCATCCAAATGTTTGTAATACTAGTAGGTCAAATTTCAGTTTACTTCCTACTACAATTTTTCTTTTCGTACTTGCAGAAATATTATGAGGTAAGATACAAACTGGGCTACTATAGACATTCGGGTACCAAGAAACACCTTGTATATATATATATATATATATATATATATATATATATATATACACATACATTGATGTTTTAAACAAGAAAATGTATTTTAGTTGTTAAAAATTCTCTGTTCATCTTACAGTACAGCAGACTCAGAACAGTCATTTTAAACTAAAATAATGTTGTATTGTTTATTTGTACAACCCCACATAGATGCTTCGATTGTTTTTGGTGTAAGGAAACATTTATGACATTATTTTAAAAATGCTTTAAAAAATCTATAAAGCATACAGCAAATTGATTTTCTTATACCGACTTCAAAATAGGACAGTTATAGAAATTAAAGTAACCTTATTACACATTATATAGAGGATAATAAACGAGTTACCATTTATTATCAAATTTATGGCCTGAGTGAAATAATTTTCAATTGTCACGAGCTTTATTACTTGTTACAAGTCCATTTCTAGAACATTAATTATCAGGGTTGTTTAAATGATATCAATTCTCAATGCTATTGCATTTGTTTACCTAGGATTTCCTTAAGTTGGGAGATTAGTTACTAAATTTATAAGATTTTGCAGGCATATTGAACACTTTCTGTGTTTTGTGCATGTTAATGTCCATTCTCAGCATTTTAAATAATTTTCAATGTAACTGATTGATATACAGTCTCATTCTCAATGTTGTATCTAACCTGTTTAGATTTATAAATCGTACATAATATATGGTTTACAAATACATGATTTACAACAGGCTGAAGTGTGATGAATGGGAAACTTGCAAGCTTTACAGTGAAGAGAACTGGGGGTACAATAAAACCAAAACAATTAATTAGAAATTTAGAAATATAACTGAAAGTGAATATTCTTATGTATTTGTTTGGACCATTGAGTTTTGTTATCTAATTGCTTTCATTTTGTAGACATAATGATTTGTATATATACATGTATTAATACAGGGTTATTTGTTATATTAATGTGAATATAATTTTTTCTCTCTTATTTGTGTAAATAGTTGTCTTTATTTAAATATTTGCTGGAGCAAACTTTTATTTGTTTTGTTTTGTTTTGTTAAATATTTTAACACAGCAGCATTGATATCTTCTATGTTTATGATTCACGTTTTATAAAATACTATCACCTTATCTGAAGCAAATGTATCTAATAATTTATATCCAATGTGCCAATTTTTAGACAGACATAAAAACTAATTTTATTTGAAAAAAAGAAGTAATTTTGATTTTGTTCTAAAAATAAATAATAAATATATTAAGTAAAAAAAGATTACTTAGATTTTAAGAAATATCTTAATTAGGCCTGCTTTCCATTAAGTGTTTGCCATTAAGACAAATTTTACTTGCCCTTGGGGGTTTTGACTTGTCAGACTTAAAATGTTTCAATTTGTCAAGTAAATATGTTTATTAATATACAAACAACATATACTTTGAGAAAACATTTATTTTGGACAGAACAATATTTTAGTGTCCATCAATAAAATAAAATACCATTCACTTAAAACGTAGTTAGTCATGCAGATTACAATTCTTCAATACCTGGACTGTCAGTATAACATTATTTTTGTATACATTTTATCTTAACATCTATTATGACTGTTGTGAAATCCATCATGTTCCAGGCTTGTAAGTCTATTTTTGTTTTAAATAAAAATATACTAAGCTTAGTCAGCCAGGTTAGTAAATATAAAAATACATTAGTATGACTAGCTCGAGTTCCTTTCCTTCAAGTTGTGTCCGCATGGTTATATTGCAACTAAAACAAAAAAGTAGTGGAAACTTCCCCCCCCCCAAAAAAAAAAAAGTAGTCTAAAACAAACTCACTTGGAACACCTAAGTATAAGTAAGAATTAAATGGCTGAGTTGTTTCAATTGGGTCATAATCTGAAGTCCTCTGGTAATGTCGCATAATACAATAAGAATGGATGACATCATGGTAATTGTTTTCGTTTGCAATCCGGATTAACTTTGACAAATAATTTTACTTAATTCTCATTTTGATACAGAGAATTATTTTTTCCGATAGCAGCAAATCTATTGGCACATCACTATGATGAATATAAATATGAACATTCAGTCATTCCACTGTAACTGTCAAATATTTTTGTTGCCCAGCGGGCAACCTGTGACAGGGGTTTGACTTACCTGTTTGTATTTTCAGTCACCAGGGTCAATCAGGTGACAGTTAAGATCGAACCCTGCATTAATGTGATTTCGCATGAGTGTTGATTGATGAGTGGTTTTGTGTGTGTGCTTCAGTGCAGTGATGTCATAATGTGAAGTATCCACTTTCAGCTAAAACATGCACTTTGACAGTGTCAAATTTCATATAGCAGTCTGCTTGCAAAAACACATATGGAATAGCACAGTTCTGCACACATAACTGCATTAATGGAAAGTGGGTCTTATACTGAGATCTTTTTAAGTACTATATACCATAGTGGGCTTAAATTACCATTTGCTTTGTTTGTTTGTTTTTTTGTTGTGTTTTTTTTTGGGGTGGGGAGAAAATTTTTTCTTTTTTGGTTGGATTGCTTGAAGCAAACTGAGTAAATCCAATCTTGATATTATCATTTGATATTTTTATAGCCTATTCTTTCATATTTGCCATGACTTAATATTATTTGGTATGTTTGTATTTGGGATTTTTTTCTTTTTTCTTTTGTTTAACAGGTCAGACAAGAACGATTTTGTTTATTTTGTAGAAGTTTTATTTTTGTAGATTGTTGTTTTGTAATTGTTTTCCCCAGGATGGGATTGGATGATATTGGTGCTTTTTTTCTTCTTTTTTTAACTTTTATCAAAACTGATGTCCTGATCTGTGGTAATAAAAATGTGTACTTAATGTAGGTCAAGGTGACCTTAATTTTGTCTGATAGTTAAAGCATTGTCTTCTATCAAAGTTTTGAATCAATATCCAATACCAGTTTGTCTTATGGTTTACAACAAGCACAACTATTTAAAAATGCTTCATATTATAATTTTGTATTATTTTATTATTATTATTACTTTTGTATGTGTGCATTTATTGACATAAATCTTTTTGAAATGTTACCATGTTGAAACCATTTGGATAAGTTGGTGGGAAATTTATAAGGACTCTCCCTCAGTTTGTGGTTTGTATGAGGATTTGAAATGTCACCATATTAAAACCAATTGGATAAGTTGGTGAGAAGTTTATAAGGACTCCCCCCTGAGTTTGTGGTTTGTATGAGGATTTGAAATGTTACCATATTAAAACCAATTGGATAAGTTGGTGAGAAGTTTATAAGGACTCCCCCTGAGTTTGTGGTTTGTTTGAGGATTCCAAAGTCTTAAGTTTCGAAGTGCATATAACTTTTAATACCACAGTAAACACTACCAATCCTGCCATAGGTGATAAATGCAACAGTATTTGTTGACATAAAATGTTTTGTTCGACCAGGAAATTTCTGTTAATTTAATTTGAATCGGTGTACCATGTACAATTGTGTTTAAAACATGTGAGGTCCTACTACAAATAGGGCAAACATTTTTGTGACAAACTAGGGTAGGCCAACACTTAACATTGTCTGAACTTAGCAACTAATCCCCCATTTTTTTCTGATTTACTTTAAGTGTGAGGAGTGGTAGTATTTATATTCATGGTATATATGTTGATAGAAAAGCTGCATATAGCAGTTTTAGTCACATATGCTACTATTGTTGTGTATGTAATTTGATTTGTTTCTATACATCCAGGTATAGTAATATGTTTCCATTTTTAATTACTTGTATTATATATTAAATACATTTGCTAGTTGAGAATATCAGTATCTGTGTATATACAAGATAATTCTAGTCGTTCTAATATTTGTAGTAGCCCAAACAATTTTACCTTCAAGTAACCGTTAATCAAAACCATCTTACAATGCCTGTTGATTCAGGACAACAACTTTAGACGGGTATTAATTATTACATTAAACCAAGGTCCTCTTTAATTACCGGTGTGTTGAATGGTACAAATTAATTGCCTACATTTTAGTAGGCCATATTAGAAATACCTGTGAGTACATTTGTTTGGAGAATCAACAGTCCAAAGGGATAATGGGGCATACAATTTGACGATAAGATGACCAAAAGATGTCATGCAAGTTTTAGCTATGGTTGCACTGGAATACTTGTAATTCTGAAGAACCATTGGGAAGTTTATAAAATCTGACATACTCAGCTTTACTGTCAACAGAACTTCAGTAAGAGTTGATAGGCATTTTCCATTATTATTGTTTCCTACACCAATGATTGCTGCAGAATATAATTTAAATCATTAAATCTAGACAAAAATAAATGTGTTTCATGTTTTCCATATCTAACTACTAAAAATTATTTAAGATTATCATTTTGTTAAATTTACAATCAACAAATATGATGCACATTGCAGATGCTTTCAATTAGGAAATAACCATATAGAGTTTTTAGATTTGCGGGTGTTATTGTCTATTTGATCCCGCAAATGTCATTTTTGACCGAAGGCGTTAGCCTGAGGTCAAACATGAAACATTTGTGGGCATCAAATAGACAACATCACCCACAAATCTAAAAACTCCATATAGTTATGTTCATTGTAAACTGAATAGGTTTTTTTAAGAACTAACTGTATATTTGGCATTTATTGAAGAAGAAAAAAATACCTGGCTACAATCTTAACTGTAGACCCTTGAATCGTCAACTTCGCATGTTCCAATTGCTAATGACGTCACCTTTAATGATGTCATTACCTTTCCGGGTGTTACTGTTTATTTCATCCCGGAAAAATAATGTAATTAACCAATCACAATACAGAACACACTCGCCGTCAGTTTACAATAAATGATGAACACATCACAAAGCAAGAAATTAAATGAAGCATATCATGAACAATAAATATCGGAGAGACTAATTCAACAACAATCTCACTGAAATTCAGTGTTAATGTTACATTTTAAACTTACTTTCTATGCGCATATATTATATAAAAATATATGAATCTTACTGAAATGATTTGTTTAATGTAATATGTTATTTAAATAATGCTGTCAGTTTGTTGTAAGAAACATTGTTGATTTTCATCCACCATTTTACCAGCTTCTAGAGCCCACCTGTAACGTGTAATAATAATGGTTTGACCATAGAGCTTACATATTTTAATATTTCTTACAACTTATATATTTTTTCACATCATTATTTTCGAGTTAATTCTCTAGACGTTTGTTGCATCATCCAAGTACCTAACTATTTTTGTGTGTATATATTGATGTGGTTATGCTTAAATGTTGGTAAAATTATTTATGCCCTTATAAAACTTGTTTGTGGCTTCCTTCCTTTCAAGTTTATTACTAGATGTTGTAACTTGTGAAAAACAAAATAACATTGCTCTATTTAAGTAAAAGTCAGTAGAAAAATACATTTGTTATATTGCTAATAACTGGTATTAGTGTTGGACACATGTAGAAAGTAATGTATGATTTAACATAAAGGTGTATAGCCATTTTACACGGTCAGGTAACTTAAAGGCATATTGTCATGGACGACTCATCTAGTAAATGGCCTAACAAAGTATTACCTGTGAAAATATATATTTGATTTGTCCCTAAATGTACAATATTCAACCATTTATGTAACCACCATACCCAACCTATTAATGATATTTAGTAAAAATAGTTTAATTATGGCAATGGTCCATAATTCAAAAAACTTAAATTGCAGAGATGGTGGACATAGATTTCACTCCATCATGGTTCAGTGATACGACAGCTAGATTTGGTTTCCAAACATTGATGCAATTTTCATTTATTATCAATTTTTAGAGGAATAAGATCATTAAATCCATGACAATATGCCTTTAACGTCAGCACCTAAATCGTGTTATTCACTACAAGTCCCTGTGATGAAATACACGTGTCAGTTCATTAGATTAATTGTAATTAAAATCTCTGATGGCATAATGTGTAAAAGGTAATTACAAATTGTTATTTTCATAACTTATTGTTGTCATATTTTGTCAAAACCTAACTCTCTGATGTACAAACATTTACAGGAAACAACCAAACTGTTCTAAACAATGCAAATTAAGAGTGTTGGGTGTAAAAAGTTCAGATGTTGAATCAGGGGTGAAAGTTGGTGACCTTTTGTCAGAATTCTGCCTTTTCGGCACACCAAAATAAAAAATAAAATAATAAAGGTGCTTATTCTCAGCTGAAAAATATTTCAGCCTTTTTTTTATCAAGGGCCGCTTTCATCCTTGTGGATACTTTTTGCATTTAATGAACAAAAATATAATCAAAATCACTTAGATAGGCTTGTATAAGTTTCAGTATATCATAATGCACTAAAATATTATTGTAAGCATAAGAGAAAACCATCATTTTGGTGTCATAATGTAAGTTATTCTAGTATGACTACATGTGTTGCATATTGCCGTGTGACATACACCAACTGGCAAGTGGCTCATGTTAAGCCACAACTAGGTATTTGTTTTTTGCACATATTTGTTCTCGTTATTTTTATGTGTGTAAAGGCAATATGACTGTACAGCTGTGATGACTAGTCTTAATGTTGTCTTGTATGGAAATAAAATAATATGCATTAACACTTTGTGTATATTATACTTTGATCTACGGTAGTAATGTTCAGTGTATTACTTACTCGCAAAGAAGTGTGACTTGTGGAACTATAACAAAATTTACTAGCCAGCCAGGCTAGTAAATATAAAAATACACCGACTAGTGTGCAAATATTATAACTAGCCCAAGAGTTTTCCTCAAATTTAAGATTGTTTTCATTTCACACTCACAATCAACAGGAAGAAAAGGAAAATTAGTCTTTTTTTTTTTTAGTAAGCATTTTCTCACGGTTTGGTGATAGCTGTGGTAGAGTGCCTCCCTGAGGTGCTAGATTGTAGAATCATTAACCCATCTGATGGGCTATCAAATGCTATAATGGTATGTACTGACCTGTCTTGGAATAGTCTGTGTGGAGACAGTGGCTTTCTCGTCTACCAAGTGTCAAAATAATAATGTTATACCACAAATAACAACAGTTTAAAATTTGCGTAAGTGTCCTCTTGCCCTGTCCAATGTGTGTTCGAGTTATTATCCTTAATGCTAGAGATACTATTTGTAACAGACTAAATTCTCAACAAACGAATGACTGTCTCTAAAATACATACATTTTCCTACTTGTGCTACAGACTTAATTTTAACCTTTTCGAGTTCAATCTTAACATTAAACTAACAAGTTGGTGACTAAAGTAGTGTTGAAAATAGAATAAAAAAGTTTTTTGTCAATTATTTCTTTCATATTAAACTGACAAGTAAATACCTATTTAATGATACTCTACCTAATTTAACATTTACTTGTTAGGGATCTCATTGATGTACAAGGTGGTGTTTACTCTTGAAGTTAAAAGAAAGATGTCGGTAAAAAGGTGATTTGTTTACTTTACTGAAACAGACTATAACAAATTTTGATCGATGTGTCGGTTTCATTTACCCTTAAACAAACTATTTCCAACACTACATTAGTACAAAAGCTATAAGAAGAAACTCAACACACCCATTAAACTTTACTCTTTTTCTCTTTTTTTTTTAAAATTTTCTCCAGTAAGACTATGCAGGGAACTTGGAACACCAAATCTGAAAATAATGTATTCACCATTGTGGATTGATACTGCAGTCTGACAATCGAGTACATCTCGCTCAAATAATTAGGTAAACAACAGTTTGAAACAACTTTTATTATCTAGAGCATGTGATATAGTAAATTTCAACAAGCAAACTGTATAAATATTTATGTGTATATATTACCCATAGTATACTATACCAAAACAATTCTGATATTACCTATAAAATAAAAGTGATCAAAACACTATTAACACAAAAATTCCACAATAAAACAGATTCTAAAAAACCTTGTTTGGGGTGTATTTTGTAAAGATTATTGCAGCTAATCTTTGAATATCGCATTTTAAACAAATTTCATATTCATAATCCTTAATACATGCCCAACTATGCTTTTTCACATACAATTCATAAAATTTCTGGAATTAAAACTTTAAAATTTCCAGTAATTTCATGAATAATGTATTGGTTATCTTTTTTTTTATTAGGACTTTAATATTTAACATTTATAAACCCTGCAAATATTAAATGCAATTGTGTAACAATGTAATACGTGTACTACATATCTAGCCTACCATTAATCATCCTCTAAAAGTAATGCATAATGGAAAATGTATCTTATTTTTCATGCATCTAGCTAATTAAGATTCAAGCACAGTCCACGGCTATCTTAGCTGTCTTTCCGGGACTGTAGGTTAATGGTCAGGGGCCTGTTTAACTAAACATCCTAAGTTTATGTCTGCTACTAACAATTATAAAAATCATGTATTTACCACTGGCGTAGGAAGCGGGGGGGCAACGGGGGCATGTGCCCCCCGACTTTTCAGACATTATTATTGTTAAATTATTATTATTATTATTATTATATAAGTGTGCCCCCTCACTTTTTGGCACCTTCCTACGCCTCTGATTTACACATGTTTTACATCTCTAATCCGACAATAGGATTGTGTAAATGGAATGTTAACCTTGATTACTTCTCTCATGTTTTATTTCAAATAGACATCAAGGTAAACAGGTTATAACCATGATAGATGATATAGAAAGAATAACTAGTTAATGATGCTTAATATCGGCTTTATCCTGTGAAGGTAAGAATGGGTATTTCCGCGAGGGATGCCGAGCAAAATTTTCCATTTGTCCTGAACAGGATAAAGCCGATATCAAGTGTCATTAACTGGTTATTATCTTTATCCTGCAACCCAACAAATTTTGAAGTGGATAAGTATTTTATCACTGTTTTAACAAACTTGTACGAGCAATTTCCATAAACTTTTCTGTGACGTAGTTCCCTTGGTATGTGACGTCAAAAGTCATAACATACTAGTATACTGTTATGACTTTGCTTTAACAGGTCATCATAACAGGCCAGTAGGAACATTGGTTGCAGGATAAATGTATATATGCATTGTTAAACCAACTTTAATTATAGTGACTATGTAGTAGTTAAGCCATTATCTGAACTGTTCACAGATTTATCTGTGTTCTCAGCAAGTGGAATAACTATTCCTTTTAGTGACTGGACGGAAATATATTTTAATCTGGGACAAATGCCAAATGTTTTGAGAGTACCATTTTCAATTACAAATGCGGCTGGAATGGACTACCCCATAATTGGGTACAATGTCACTGAGTGGTGTTCTAATGCTGAGAATGCAGAAAGTATTAATGTAATTAATTCAGCATTTCCATCTTTGAGTAGCAAAGATGTATCAGCAGTTATTAGTTTGTTGAAGGCTGACAGGGTAGAAAATATTAGTGTTGGTAGGACAGGGCATAGCAGGGTCATCATCCCTGGTTTTTCATCTAGGTTAGTGAAAGTCTCAGAGGTAATACTAGTGACAACCCAATCTATGTATTGTTTACTCCAGAGGTAGACCAAGAGAGGTATACAGTTGAGATTCCAGAAATCCTACTTAAGATAAGGAATGGGAGTTCTTGTACTATAAAACTATACAGAACTTGGTGTAATCCAACCCATCAGGTCAGTAATGCAAATACCGGTCAGTGGTCAGTTTTCTGGCAAATGTCCAGATGATATGAACTCTTTAGATATGACAACAGGATTAACAAACTGTGCACCAACTCAAGAAAACTCGGAATACTGGGATCCCCCAGTGGATCTTGAAAAAAGTGGGGTGGACCCGGATCAAGTTTTAGAGGTCAAACGGATGTTAAGGGAGATGTGTGATTTTTTCTCTCGAGATGATGATGATATTGGTAATGCACCTGAACTTGAAATGGTTTCAATGGTTCAAAAACTGGTTAATGTATACCAATCCGATTAAAATTAGCTCCACTGGGTGTATCAGTAGAGCTAACAGCATTGCGTGGACTCCATGTCCAGGTGACATTTCATCTATAAATAACAATTTTAATATTGACCCTTACACTTCACCTTTTATAGTGTTACTCGGGAGCATACAAATTCTAAAAATATTGGGCGAAACTATTTATAGAATAGGCGAACTTGTTAATCTATTTCAACATTGAAGAAACAGTGCAAAAAGTGCAGTAATAAACTCTGGATTGTATACTAGTATGAACAGATTTTATGGCTATATCATCAAAGTTTGTTTTTTTCGTCTTGAAACAAATTTTATATAAAATTTTATATTGAAATTAGTTTCTGGCATACTTCGTAATTCACCCGAATCATTCCGTATACTCTCGGCATAATCCCAAATGTTTTCAAATTCTTTTCAAATCACTGGCATGTTGCAAGTAAGGTTTTTAATTGTCGAATGAAAGGTCAACTGGACATGAGCTTCAACAGGGTGCTTTAAATCCACATGTAATAGTGGAGCTAATTTTAATTAGACTGAATGTATACTGGACACCATTCAAAATGCACCAGTCTGATTTGTCGTTGTAAAAAAGATATGAGAAGAACAAATAATACATTTAAGATATTTTTTTAACTGACAGTATTCTGGTGGGCAGTACATAAACCCAAGATTGTATAGCAGGGTTACGGTTATTATGTGTTTTACAGCAATCTCGCGCATACATTGGCAATAACAACTGAAAATTGGGTTCTGCATTTTCCATGGAGTTCAGTATATTTTCTAACAGCAAATCATTGACTTTTTATCATTGCATCTGTACTACTTTATCTTCACTAATTATAGCTATCACAGTTCTTTTATTACACACCAGTGTAAAATATTGCTCATGTCATAACAATCACTTAATATCTAACTGGTGTAATATCAGCGTGACATGAACGTGACAGAGATCACTTGCTGCACCAATTCGTAGAAATAATGTGTAGTAGGTCTCTACATCGGCTTACTTCTATATTGCGTCTTGTTTGCAGTTGGTTTGTAATAAATAAAATACTAAACTAGTTTGCCTGTGATACCGTATTTAAAAACTTGTGAACAGTGTTGGTATTTGACTCGCTTTCACTCGTCAGACACCAAAACTGTTCACTCATTTCATAAAAATGGTATGACAGGCAAGCTTGTTTAGTATTTTATATGTTGAAATCCATCCCTTGGATTTTACACTGATCTGTATTTATCCTGACGACTGCAATCACAATCCCTTGTTGAAATACAGCTGTTTTGGCAAGCAGTCTCCATATCTTTGCTGTACTTCCAGAAACCGTTCACTGTCTAACAGCTTTAATCTTTCTGTCCGTATAGAACTGGATAAAAAGAAAAATTACATATTTAAAAGTTAAACTTTGACTCAAACACTTTTGGCAAGTCCTCTGCTGGTCGAGCTAGATCCCGCCTCACATTAAAAAATAATACCTATATAGAATGGAATGGGCCCAAGCACTAAGTGCACCAGAAATATATTGGGCTGTGCTAAAATCCTAAATTCAGATAAATCTGGAAGATTCTCATATACATTGTATCACATGTCAATGTTTTCAAAACTTATTTAAAAACCTCTGAGAGTTTGTTTGTTTTGTTTAACGACACCACTAGAGCACATTGATATATTAATTATTGGCTATTGGATGTTAAACTTTTTGTAATTTTGACATATTCTCTTAGAGTGCAAACTTGCTACATTTTTTTCACTGGTACCAAGGAGTCTTTTATATGCACCATCCCACAGAGAGGATAGCAGATACCACGGCGTTTGATATACCAGTCATGGTGCACTGGCTGGAACGAGAATATTCAAAACAGACAGAAGTATTAGAAAAATCAAGAGAAAATCGAAACAAACTGGATCAGATAGAAGGGGAGGGGAAAAACAACCAAATATCAAATGACACCCAGGCACAAAAAATACATAGACTACTGGGTGTCGGAGAAACAAACAAATGGTGCTTAAAGATCAGTTACATATTACCTGTGAACAAATGTTATTATTTGGGGGTGGGGGGTTCTGTCCCTTAGAAATGATGTGACAATGTTCAAAATTTGTGTTCACAAATATAATCACTGAACTAGTGAGACTGAGTGACACACAAAACGCCAATATATAATTATATATAGTGAAACCCCTCAAAATCAGACCCTGTGTAAAATAGAATTCCTTCAATACTGGACATTTAAAAAACAAATTAGTACCTCTCTAAACCAGATAACCCTTATAAAGTCCTGTGGATGTTCTGTTTTAGTGGAGTTTCACTGTATTAATAAATCGTGTTGGCAAATAACAGTGACAACTTACCATTTCTGTGGAAACAGTGCACAAGCAGCCGGTGTCATAAAGAGTAGGCTGAAAACAAAAATAAGACGTGCATTAATGTGAAGTTTATTATTTATTATTATTTTCACCATATTGTTTAATCAAAATTAGTTGTGATGCTTGCTTAGGTGATCAAATGACAGTACAGTTAAGATTACCTTATTCTTTTATCTCTCTGATTTAACTAAATCATACACTGACCAGGCATAGCTGTTTAATTAAAATATATACTCAAATACAAGGTACACATAATCATACCGTGATCATATTTATTTAATTGAAATACATTCAGGTTATCAAATGACTATATAGCAGAGAACATTATTTTGTATAGCTTCTCACTGAACTAAAACAGATACATACTATACAAGTATCAATACAATGATGGTGTCATAGTTAACTTAAGCCATCAGAATACAGGCTGGCAGGTACAGGGTTCACAGCCTGGTACTGGCTCAAAGTTAAGTGGGAGACCAGTACACTCTATTCTCTCTCATTAACCACTAACCAACTAACAATTAACTGACTGTCCTGGACAGACAGTCCAGATAGCTGAGGTGTGTGCCCAGGACCGCCAGCTTTAACCTTAATTGGATATAAGCATGAAAATAAGTTGAAATGAAATAAAACTGAAAAATTAACATCTGTACTAGGCAACAGCTGCAGACAGAACTGCCAAATTAAAAGGAAATATCAAACACAACTTACATAGCTCCTGACAAGAATATTTGCATAGGTGCGTTTATTTTGGGATACTTTTTCATCCAAACACCTTTTTCCAATCTTTCCATTATCAGAGGTAGAATTGCTGAAAGAATAAAAATTCTGACATATTTATTTTTATTTGACCTGGAATGTTTCTATATATCTATACAGTTTTTGCGAATTAGGCAAAGTCCTAACAAAATGTTAGCCAAATTATGTTGCCTCTAAGAAGAATTCAAATAACTGACACTGTTGTCAAGAAAGGATTAAAATCAGGGTCAACAGTGACAGACATTTTAAATTCTCATGCTAGTATGAGTTATTGTAAAATACATACAATTAGGTCCAGTTTTAACAAGTTTTACATATTGTTAAGAAGAAAATAAAATGGGCTCAGGCTTTATAGACTTTTGATGTATGGTGAGATTGATATCAAAAATTTTCAGGAATTTTTAGCTATTGTCTTAACATTATTGTCCAACATTATTGTCATAATGTTATAAATATCCAATTGAAAAGGGTTCTCCCATCCATTTTAAGTGAGTAATTAAACCATTAACAGAAAATAATGTGTGCCATATCTCGCAGGTTTCATAACAGACAGACAGAGATATAGAGAGAGAGGAAACAGTCAGACACACAGACAGACAGACCGGCATGCATGTAGTAGACAGACACAGATACAGACAGACAGACTGGCATGCATGCAGTAGATAGACAGATACAGAGACAGACAGACAGACAGACATACAGATACCATAAACGTTTTAGCTTTTAGCACTCACTCATGCTTGGTGCTGCCATAACAATTCTGGAGAACACGACCTGGCCTATACCCTTTAAAGCAGCATACTGTAAAATTAAACATTTTACAAGTTTTATATCAGTTTGATTTATCATGGCTATAAAAACAATTTTATATGATTTTTAAATATCTGTCTCCCATGCAATAAACTGATGTAAAAATAATCAGGGTTAAAAATATAAAAAATTAAACATTGTAGTTAGATACACTTAATTTTATTTCTTCTGCCATTATTGAATTAGATTTTGATAACTGAACTAACAGAAAGCAGATATTGCACTGGAAAAAACAAGAAGTTATCAAAAAAGATTGTAGACATAATTTTGTTTAATTGCACTAGTACAGTGAAACCATTCAAAACCAGACTAAACCGGAATTCTCTCAAAACCGGACATTTTTCAGTCCCTTTTTAAAAATCATTAAAGGGACATTCCTGAGTTTGCTGCAATATTTTAAGTTATCGACTAATAAAATATTTCTACAATTAAACTTAGATATTAAATATATTTTTTTGTTTAGAATATTAGTGGCTCTATATTAAACATGTTTTTGATCGTTCTAATATTTGTACTAAGTTAATTTTCATTTTATTTCCTAAAAATGCAGTGTGGGCTTCTTATAAATATTAAGACGACCAGAAACACATTAAATATACAGACATTGATATTCTAAATAATAACATATATTTAATATGCAAGTTTAAGCGTAGAAATATTTATTAGTCGGAAATATCTTACAATGTAGCAAACTCGGGAATGTCCCTTTAAAGAACTTAACCTCTCTAAACTGGATACCTGTTAAAACCGGACATTTTACTTGGTCCCTAGGGTATCCGGTTTAGAGGGGTTGCACTGTACTAACCTTGGACTCGGTTACTTTGTTGCCATCTTTGTCATACACTGGAACGCCATTCTTTAGTTCACTGTAATGGTAAATCAGTCGCATGGTGATATATATTACAGCTGGAATGAAAGTTAAAGTTGGTTTTGTTTAACGACACCACTAGAACACATCATAATGATCATAGGCTACTGGATGTCCAACATTGGTCATTTGGAAATAAGTCTTACAGAGGAAACCTGCTACATTTGTCCATTAGTTGCAAGGGATCTTTCACATGCACCATCCCACAGACAGGATAATACATATCTTAAAAAACCCAATAGGCTTAGAAATAAATAACGTGTAGTAAATTCTACAGTATGAAAAAAGGCATTCGCTGTGGGACGGACTATATAGCTACTCCTATCTGTATCTTCTAGGGATATTTGTTATGTGAAGTTTCGATAGCCATTGATACACCAGTCATGAGGTATTGATTGTGGTGGGGAAATGATGGATATATAACAAGGATGATCAACCCTACAACCACTCAACCCTCAGGAGCAGACGTACAGTATAGGAACTGGATGGGTGGGAGGGGGAGGAGGCCAGAGGTATAGGCCCCACACTTGAGGATGAAAATGTATGCTTTTTAATCCTTCTAAAATAAATAAATCCACCCCCACCCACACTTTAGACATTTTTTTATGGCCTTTAGTGAAGCACCCCACAACTGAGCAACATCTTGATACCTCATAAAAATGAAGAAGAAAACATAATATATTTTTTACACTATGAAAATCCCATAATAGAAAAAGTTTAAACAAAAACAATTTGCCAAAACATAGGGAGCAAATTGTAAGCAAAGTGATTTATGTTTAGATATTTGTTTGCCTGGGACATCCACTCACCTTTGCCTCATTAAAGGTATGTTCACCATGTTCGCTGCAGCTACCGCAGCAAAAGGAACAAATCTCTGAATCAGCAATGGAGCTCTCTGAAAAAATACACACAAAAAACATAGGATTATTAAATACATATTTAATACTTATAATGATATAACATGGAATATTTTCTTTTCATAATCTTGATTAGCGATATTTCTAGTTAGTTGAAAATTGATTAGCAATAACTGTTTAATGTTTTAAAATTGTGTAGTAATTTCTGAAACTTGTATAGCGAATCATGACACGATACTTAAAAATGATATTCCCTGGATAATGAAAATTAAACGAATGAATTGCATCAAGTACTGTCTTTATTTATGCAAAAAAAAGAAAGAAATGTTTTATTTAATGACACACTCAACACAATTTATTTACAGTTATAGGGCGTCAGACATATGGTTAAGGACCACACAAATTTTGAGAGGAAACCCACTGTCACCACTTCATGGGCTACTCTTTCCGATTAACAGCAAGGAATCTTTTATTTGCGCTTCCCACAGACAGGATAGCACAAA
>JAECMU010166541.1:0-15808 GCA_016106625.1 Dracogyra subfuscus
GGGGGGGGTGCACTTGTTTGAGGACTGGTAATGTATCTATAAAAGAGAAAACACTCCAAATTTTCTCCAAACATGATGATCAAACTGTTGATCTCACAAGGTTCATTTGCATGTTTTCACGGTTTCAAGTTTATGATGTGTTATAACCAGTTTAGATTTGTTAGCATTGAATGCAATTTTTGGCAGTTCCAGGGGTTGCAAACAACAATTTACCTTTAGGAGCCCTTGAGCGGCCCCTGGATCCCGGCTGCAGTAAGCTTTTTTGTTCCAGCCCCTCACATCCATGTACCTACATGGTGTATTATGGAATATAAATATTAAACTTGATGATAATTTTCATGTAAAGATTAAATTCAGATAATTATTTATTTTATCATTTGCAGAACATGAAGTTTTAAGAGCAGAAATATTTAGTGCAAATGAGCACGTGGTTGCCTTTAGATGTCATATGTCATATAAAAAGCTGAAATAAGAACTAAAACACCAAAGTAAAAAAGCACAGATGGATGTTCTTTGTCTCAATCTGTTTTGACAGTTATATTGATTATTGTTAATTTTGACTGAAAGGAACCAGTACCCCACAACTGATATATCAAAGGCTGTGGTATGTGGTGTCCTGTCTGTAAGGAAAGTGCATATAAAAGATCCCTTGCTGCTATTGGAAAAATGTAACAGAATTACCAAATGTCTGATATGTGCTCTAGTGGTGTTATTAAACAAAACAAATGTTCTCCTTTTTTTTACTGAAAGTAGTGTTTCTGCTTATTTTACAGCTATGATGAGTATAAGGTGCTCTGTTGCTTGTACCATGGGTCACAGAAATTGGCTACGGAGGTGTCAACGGCATGTAAAATAGCCACAACAAGCGGTCTTTGTGAACGAGTTGTGTGGGATCAGTGGTAAGATTTTTGAAATATTCATATCGATGTGTTTAACATGACATGACAATTGACTCAGCATGGTTTTGATTGGAGCCACAATATGTATGTGTGTTGCTCTAAATAGCCATTTAATATTTATCTTTGTTGATTTTTCAGACTGTTTGTTTTCCCTTCTTTCGTTTGCTGCTCTGAAATGTTACATGCATATCCCATAATTGTGACATGATCTTTATTCACTTATGTAAGTTTGACACCCAATAGCCGATATGTTTCATGCTGGGGTGTCGTTGAACATTTATTTATTTATTTATTTATTTATTTATTCACATAAAGACTATGTCACATTGAATTAGCAATCAAAACATTTGACTAATAAATGTTCAGTTAAGGGTATTATATAATTTTGAAAGTTTTATTACAAATAACAGAAATATTTATTATTTCAATCATAATGTTTGTATTACTTTCTTGAGGCTCACACATCAATTTTTTTCCCAGTACCAAATAACAATTTGTATTCGTAGTGGCTTCAAAATAAGGTACTTGCTGAACATATGAAATTTTTAAATTGTCTGTTTTCAATTGTTTACAAGAAAATAATTTTTGTTTTGTCAGGCAGAAATGGATTAAACAAAATATTTTTTCTCAATATTATGCTTTATCATGATTACTTTACATTGTAGGATTCAGTTCCGGTCTAAAGAGCTGTGTATTCTTCCCCGAGAAACGCGACTTTGTCTGACGCTGTGTGGTCTACGAAACCCTCACCCCGGGACCACGGTTGACTCGGATCACAAGATTAGCATGGTTCTCGGTGGAGCCACTATACAGCTGTACAACCAGAAAGGGTATTGTTGTACTTGTCATTGAGTAACAATACATGTAAGGTGTTGGGACATAACAAACAGAATTTACTATTTTTACACTTTTAAAATGAAACAAAATGTTGAAACAACTGAAGAGTTCAGGAGCAAAAACCGATAATGTCATTTTATCCAAAAAACTACTTCTACTATCATTACTCAGTTCAAGATATTATGTTATGATTTTCATACTAATTTTTTTTAATTCTATCCTTTATTTACTTATTTCAACTTAGTTCGTCCATTATGTACTTGATATTTGTTTTACCTAGAAAGCATAACAAAAAACCTGTTTAGCAGAAAATTACTAAAATGGATTTATAATTTTTTGCATATGAACTCTTTAACTATTCCTTGGAATTTATTATTATTATTATTAATGTATACTATTTGGTTGAGGGAGGGTGTAGAAGAACAAGAGTACTATTTCTACACCTGTGAAGATGCTGGTAATTGTGAAGGCCGTTTAAAAACATTTTATTTAAAAGTAAAGCCATATTAGTGTTCTAGTTTGTAAGTTAAGATGAGTAATGTTGAGTAATACTTTAAATTGCAGCAATCTTGTCCATGGAAGTCAGCTTGTACCACTGAACATGGGCTCCAAGGCTGATCCCCTGATGCCATGCTGCAAAACTCTTCTTCCAGACTCCGTTTTACTTCAGGTGAGCTGCAGTATTTTATTGATCTCTGGTTTACTGTCTGTATTGTTCTGTATCTGTATTTTATTGTTCTGTATCTGTAACTTGTTGTGCTGTATCTAAATTGAGCTGTGAACCTAGATTAATTGTGATGGTTAAAATGAGAGTAAAACACATTACAGTGTTTTGAATAAGTTTAATATGTTTTTATTATCACAAAGTGAATGGGTTATCAAATCCCATAATGAATAAGCACAATAGCTGACTTAAAGGTATACCGTATTAATAAATGTCAGTACTTGTTGCAATTAAGCTTTACATTGTTGTTGCTTATTCATGTAGTAAAACCCATTTCTTTTATTAAATTAATCTTACCTCTCATTTTAAAAGCACATGCCCCTGTCTCCAACCCTCAATTGGACCCATAGCCTGGTTCAAATGACCAATGGCCAGAATCTTCTGTTGTTTTCTTCAAACTTTTTATATTTTCAGGTGAATCTTCCTGATTTTGACAAAAATATTTGCTTTCCTGAACCTATAATTAAAGGACCAAGGTAAGCTCTTGCATTATAGTGTTAGTGGTATATTCCTTTCTTCTTTTTATCCACATTGAGGATTATTTTATTAAATTCATTATAATATTAACTATATTATTATAACTATATTATAGTCCTTTTTTTGAAATTACCTGTTGTCTCCCCTTTTGTTGAAAGTAATGGTTATTTCCTAGTTTAGTAAAATGACTAATTATCTCTTTTTTTAAAGAGATAATGAAATTGCTGAAATAATATTTATAAACTTACTTGTTAATTAGAAGTTATTTTCGTTACAGCCCATTCAAGACTTTTGATCTATCCTTTTTTCTTTTTTTAGAAATTTACCTGTTGTCTCCCCTTTTGTTGAAAGTAATGGTTATTTCCCAGTTTAGTAAAATGACTAATTATCTCTTTTTTTAAAGAGATAATGAAATTGCTGAAATAATATTTATAAACTTACTTGTTAATTAGAAGTTATTTTCGTTACAGCCCATTCAAGACCTTTGATCTGCTTATTCCAGAACTGAAGGAAAGAGTTCAGAATGTGTTAGAGAAAGACTGCAAGTCAACGTGAGTGTTACAGCTCAAACTAGCAGCTTAGACCCATGTTTTGTGTTCTGATTTACTTTACGAGTAAATAGTACGAGAGGTTGTAGCATTTATATCCTTGCAACCTCTGCAATGAAGAAAATGTCTGTGGCTAAACAGACATGCCATTGAAAAAACAATGATAATAGTCCCGAGCAAAAAACTCAGTAGTTGTCCATACAGGGTATTCACTATCTTTGTAAATAGCAGGCTGTTTTTGAGAAGTAGGTGGCTATATATACTAAACAAAATAAGAAACTTCCGCTAACTTTGCTTGAACATAACTTGATGAAAACAAACCAGGGGAATAATTGTTATATATGTGTTTAAAGTGTGTTCCATGATGCATCGTTTGGTTAAGAAAACAACCACCACACTTAATAACGGGTATGACCACCTCTTGAATTGTTCTATTCCTGAATGAACGCTTGACGAAGTTCATTGACGTTAGCCAGTGGGTTGTGATGATATCTCAATCGTCTGTCCAGACTATCCCAGACATGCTCGATGGGGTTGAGATCAGGACTTTTAGTGGGCCAGTCATCAATGAAATCAATGTTATTTGTCCTAAGAAAATTTACAGTGTCTCTAGCTGTATAATAGGTGGCATTATCATCCTGAAAAATCGAGATGTTGGAACAGAGGAATAACGTGATGAGCGAGAATGTCATCGTGGTAACATTGAGTATTTAAATTGCCATCAATGATGACTAATGGTGAACGATAACCATGGGCAATGGCTGACCAGACCATGACAGAACCCCCACCCCCGAAATGATCTCGTTCAAGGACACAACAGTCAGCATAGCATTCATTTCTCCTACGGTAGACGCGCACCCTGCCATCACCACGTTGTAAAGAAAATCTGGATTCATCCGAAAAAAGAACGGGTGTGTACACGTGCCCAATTAAGGTGATTTAGACAATAATGTTGAGTTAAACGCATCCGACGTAAGGACATCGTGCATGTAAACTGTTCTCCCACAGACGATTCCGAACAGTTTGCCCACTGATTCGGTTATTATGAAGTCCAGGTATGTTAGGAGCAGTAGCAGTTTGGAATTGATTGCGCAAATGCGTGTTCATGATATAGTGGTCTTGACCACAAGTTGTAACCTGCAGACGACCACGAAGTGGCAAGTCGTTGGTGCTTCCTGTCATTCGAAATCTTGCACGAAACTTTTGTATCGCTCAACTAGAACTCCCAACTAGCCTTGCAACATCTTCTGTTGACATGCCAGCATCAAGCATGCCAATCGCTAGTTCGCGTAAATTATTGGGTATTCTTCGCATACTAAAAATGCTACAATGTAAAAAACGTTAATTGTTTTACAAACTTTGAAGCGTTTTTGTTCACTTGACAACAATGTCAGTAAGAGAAGTAAAACAAATTGACCGAATACTACACGGGACATGTCGAACCATGCATGCACATGCAAATTGAATTTCATGTTGTCGACAATTAACAGTGCAAAAATAATCGATAAAATTAATGAATCCTGATAATACAGCTCAAGGCTAATACTACCTATATGTTTTCATTACACAATGAATTCTTTAACACAACAAATACTATATGTACAAATCGGAAGTTTCTTTTTTTGTTCAGTATATATTGAATACTGAGAGGTTTATGACTGTAAGCATGAAAAATAGCCGCCTACTAATGAACACTGACCATGGTGCATGTGTTGTTTGAAACACTGCGTGTAACTTGTTTAGCCACTTCTCGATTTGATGTGATCGTATACTCTTTTCTAATTGTTTTAATTCTTAGTTTTTAACCTATTTGTTATTTCTATACTACAATGTAGGTATGGAGCTGAAGAACTTGAAATAGTTTGGAGCTACCGACACTATCTCCATGAATACCCGATGCTGTTACCACGGATACTGCAGGCAGCTCACAGCTGGGACTGGGCATCGTTGTCGGAGATTTACTCTCTTCTCAGAGACTGGAAACCGGTGGAACCAATGCAGGCCTTTGAGATGTTACTACCTGAGTAAGTAATGTTAACATTACCAAGTAAGTAAGTAACACTAATATTTACAGACGAAGAAGTTTGTTTTGTTTAACACTACTAGTAGAGCACATTGAGTAATTTATCATAGTTGTTAACAATTTAGTTCGAACTTTAAGTAAGGAATGACAATGCAGGCGTTTGAGATGTTACTACCTGAGTGAGCAATGCTAATATTACCAAGTAAGTAACACTAATATTACCAGAGGAAGTAATACTATTCCTGAGCAATACTAATTTTATCATATCACTAAAATTTGTTTTACTTGAGTAAGAAATGCTAACATTGCCTCAGTAAATAATATTAATTTTATCTTAGTAAGTAATATTTGTTTTATCTGAATAAATGATTCTAATATTCAATAAGTAATGCTACTATTATATTACTAATACTACCGGAATAAATATATTATTATATTAGTAATAAAAATACTATCTATGTCTGTTAGTTATGATCTTTGTGTTGTTTGCAAAAGAAATTATTTTGTTTAACAACACCACTAGAGCATTGATTAATTAATCATCAGCTATTGGATGTCAAACAAAAGACTCGTAGTCATCAGAGGAAACCTGCTACATTTTTTCATTAGTAGCAAGGTATCTTTTATATGCACTTCATCACAGACAGGACAGTACGTACCAATTGTGGTGCACTGTTTGGAATGAGAACAAATATATTCACTCATGTAGTTTGATCCTGTGATGAATGCACCTCAGACAAATGCTCAATCGACTGAGCTAAATCTCTATTGTCTGCAGATACAGCTTGTCTAATGTCAGACATATTATTTTCCAGGTTTCCAGACCTGCGTGTCCGAGAGTTTGCTGTCAAGAGTCTGGGACAGATGAAGCCGGACGATCTCGTGGAATTCCTGCCACAACTTATTCAGGTCAGCAGTGTTATCATCTTTCAATGTAACCTCTTCTTTCTTGTCTTTGAGGTCAGCAGTGTTAATGTATCGGTGGAACTAATTTATAGCCCCAGTGACTGTATCATGTTTTTGGTTAAAATGTTCTTACTAGTACCCTATCGGTCCAACCTTTCAGGTTTGAATTATTGAAGTTTGACTGTACTTACATTTTCTTGCTTAGAATATAAATATTTCATAACTTTTAAGAGGTTTTATTACTGCAGTAACATTACAGGTGAGTAGATAATACATTAAGCGGGCAGCATGGCCCAGTGGTAGAGTGCCCGCCTGATGCGCGGTCGGTCTAGGATCGATCCCCGTCAACTGACCACTGGTTTTTTTTCTCGACATAACCATATGTCCGACGCCGATATAACCGTAATTAACATGTGTTGAGTGCGTCGTTAAAAATAAAAAAATAAAAAAATAAAAAATAATAATACATTATGTATACGTACTGATAAATAGTCCTTTTTAACAAACATTACACTTAATGTTATATTAATGTCTTATTTTTATGTCTATCGATTCCTGTCGGTGGGCCCATTGGGCTATTTTTCGCTCCAGCCAGTGCACCACAAAGGCTGTGGTATGTGTTATCCTGTCTATGGGATAATGCATATAATCGAAAAGTGTAGCCCATAAAGTGGTGGCAGTGGGTTTTCTCTCTCAATATCTGTATGGTCCTTAATGATTTGTCCAACACCATATAATTGTAAATAAAATGTGTTGAGTGCCTTGTTAAATAAAACATTTCTTTCCTGTTTTCAGGCCCTCAAGTTTGAAAGCTACCAGAACTCATCTCTAGCCCGACTGCTGTTAGAACAGTCATGTAGAAGTATCCGATTTGCTCATCAGTTCTTCTGGTAGGTGTAAACTAAAAATAGAAAACTGAGTGCATCACATTACTTGGTATTTGTTTTAATCATACACTGTTTTCTCGTAATAATGTCAATATACTTTGTTGATGGATGCATTTTTATTGTTATTACAGGTTAATATTTTGGAAAAACTTAGAGAATAGAAAATTATGGAAAATGTTTAAAAAAATTAAAGTACAAAAATTTACAAACAAACTTGGTCCTTATGAATAATTTAGACGGTTCCTTCTCAGAAATTTATTTGACAATGTGGGTTAGCTCTGGCACTCGCCAAATTCCCCAATTGCACATTTCAAAAACAATTTCATACAGTTATTGATATTTTATTATGAAATAACTGGGTTTCTGCAAGTTTTTGAAGTTTAATAGATAATTTGGCAAAATGTTCTGCTAACCCTGATACTGTAAATTACCATTTTATTTATTTTGTGTCCTTTAAAAAGGTTTGTCTTTTTTTCTCAAGCATTTAATGTAACATGGTACTGTATTTTCCCTAACTAATGTTATTTGTTTTCATTTATAAAGATCAAATCTGTGTGTTTCAGGTTGCTGAAAGGAGCTGCTGCACAAGACGCAACATTTAAACGCCGCTACGAGCTCATGTTTTGTGCTCTGGCATCTGTGGCTGGTGACGCCCTCTATCAGGAGTTTAAGAAGCAGGAGGAACTGGTGTCGGCTCTCAACAACACTGCAGTCAAAGTTAGATCAGCTAAAGAAAAAGAGGTGAGCTTTATTTGTGATATTTTTAGCTTAGTAATTTAAGAATTATTATTTTGGAGGTTAAAATGATGAACAGAATAATTGTTAGAAAACACAATTACTAATTTTAAATGAATGTTCCTAATTTATGTAATTAAAAGTCATTAATTGTTGTTAGTTATAAATATTAATTAATGCAATCTTTTTTTTTCCATTCACAGATTTCATCCATCCATCTATCCATTTATCCATCCATTTATCCATCCATCCATCCATCCATCCATCCATCAATTAAATGATCATGGTGTTAAGTTAGATATTAAGCTTATAAAACTGTCTATAAAACTGCTGCACGTTAATGTTTTTCTTTTACAGACGACATTGAGACGAGAGTTGGAGACAATATTTCAGATCTTTGAGAACTGGGGTAAAATCCTACTGCCTTACAACCCCAGCCTTGATGTGTGTGGCATCGATGGAAAGGTTTGTAACAGTTTTAATGGCTGGAAATGTTTTTTCTTGTCGAGTCCTAAATTGGTAAAGTGCATGTTGGAAAGAGTTCAAGACAGAATATAACTAATTGAAACTTGGCGTGGACGCAGCCCAGTGGTAAAGCACTCGCTTGATGTGCAGTCGGTTTTGGGTTTATCCTTGTGGGTGAGCTCATTGTGCTATTTCTCATTCCAGCCAGTGAACTACGACTGGTATTGCAAAGGCTGTGGTATGTACTATACTGTTTATGGTGCCTATAAAAGATCCCTTGCTACTAAAGGACAATGAGGGTTTCCTCTCTAAAACTATACATCAAAATTACCATATGTTTGACATCCAATAACCTACGATTGGTAAATCTATGTGCTCTAGTGGTGTCGTTAAAAAAACCTCCTTTCGTTTTAGTTTAGTTAAATTTAAATTGCTTTGTCCCAATTTGCTCCCTATGTTGTGGCAGCATCCCACTACCTTCATCAGGGGATTGGTTGTAATTCTCTCCATTCTTTTCCTTATAGTAGCTATTTAATGTAATACAAATTTGATACTTGTTGCATAGATGGTATACAGACATAATAATTTTTACTACTGTAAATGGAATGATCATGACATGTACAAACTGCTTTACGTGATTTTATTGTGATATTTCTGTTTGTTTTTCAGTCATGTTCCTATTTTACATCAAATGCCTTTCCTCTAAAGTTGGTCTTCAAGAACTGCAATCACAAGGCTGACCCAGTCTACGTTATGTACAAAGTATGTTATTTTGTTCATTCTATCAAACATTTGCATTATCTCCAGTGGCAATAAGAATGTGTTCAACACTTTTTTTAAGTGCAGCTTATAAAAATCTATTACTTTATCACTTTTTTGTGCTTATTAAGAATATATTTATTACATTTTATGAGATAAAATAGATTTTATAAAAATGGGTACATACTATTTATTTGGTACTTTGTGTTCACCTGTGACCAGAATTTAGCACTACATGAAAACTGTTCATATTCTTGTTCCTTGATGACAAAAGTCATAGTAGCTCCCAGGTTTTCAAGACTGCAAAGTTTTCTGGGGGTTTTGGGGTCCAGCATGATTTTCATTCTTGAGTTTTAAAGCCACTCACCCTGGTTTTCTAGGTACATACCTTTTTCCATTTCACACAGAATGAAAAATAATAGATAACCAGATTTGCTCAAATTAATAATTTAAGCAAAACCAACATTTTAACACTGTTATTAAAAACATCAACACTTTTGAAAATCTGAATACATTTGGCAGTTAAGAAACCCCATTCCTTAAACTACATAAATCAGGACATTCAAAAATATACTCAGACCTTTTGGTCAGTGTTAAAATGTTAGTATGAAAAGATTTTTCACTATCTAAAAATTAGAGTCAGCAACTTTAACACTATCTCATACAGCTGCTTCAGACATACATGTGACTCATATTGCCAGTAGGGACACCAATAAATTAAGGTATTTGTTTGTTCAATTTTTTATCACAAACTCACACTGATAGTAGTGACTACTAATGTATTTATTTGTTCGTTCTTACTATATACCTCACATTAACAGTGTTTTTGTTGAATCTTGTGCTTGTACAGGTTGGAGATGACCTGCGACAGGACATGTTGACTCTGCAGATGATTCGCATAATGGACCGACTCTGGCTCAAGGCCGGCCTCGACTTGGGCATGATCACGTTTGCATGTCTAGCCACTGGACCAAAGAAAGGTGACAATAGTTGCAAATGTGTAAATTTTAACAGTTTTTATATATGTTTTATTGTAACATTTGTTTTTGGTCATTCTCCAAATTATTTTTAAAATTAAAATATATGTATGATTTATTTTAACATACAAGAGACATTCCCATAATCAATCTTTAATGTAACCATACACCTTTCTGTTGAGCCTAGAAACACTCACTGTAGGATGGAGCTGGTACTGGAATGAAAAATTCTACCCTTGAGGATTTTAACAAGTTAAACCAAAACGTATAACACATGATTGTGAGTCAGTTTTGCACTTTTTACTAACAAAGGTTTTTACAATACATTTTTATCATTTGTAGCTGTTACTAAGAAAAGGCTCTTACAATAAAATATGTATCATTTGCAGGTATCATTGAACTGGTGACGGAATCGGAAACTCTTCGCAAAATCCAGGTGTCGTATGGTGTTACTGGATCATTCAAGGACAGGACAATCAAAGAGTGGTTACAAAAACACAACCCAACTGAGTTAGAGTACTTAAAGGTGAACTATATCTTCTTTTGTGCTTAATGCAGTAAATAAATGAAAACTTTATTTAATAAAAAAAGTAGCTCAAAAAAGGAAATTCATTCAACATATAGAGCCGAATTAACAGAACTTGTTTTTTGTCTACATGTATGTTGTTATCTATATTTACAATGCTTAAAAAGTTGCATTTAAGAAAAACAGGCTTCATAAACTTGGACCATGATTTTTTTTTAATTTATAAATTGTAAAGCTCTTATTCGAAGTTGTTTTATCAGTAGTCTACATTGTCTCGAATATTCCTACTGGTGATATGTCTGTAGGATTTCAGTTCAGCTTTCAGAAACTTTTGAAGTCGTTAAAAATCAGTTAGATGTATATTTTTACTCACATCTACATTCTAATTCTTACACTTACTGTTTTGTACATTTCATAATGTACTTACAGTACTTGAGATTTGTATTACTGAGATTATAAATGTTTATAAACTTCATACAGCACACTCAGAGTACTTTGTGTTTTAGGCAGAAGAGAATTTCATGCGATCATGTGCTGGATACTGTGTAGCAACATACATGCTAGGTGTGTATGACAACTCTCTCACAATATGTTTCTGTTTCAGGCGGTAGAGAATTTCACACGATCATGTGCTGGATACTGTGTAGCGACATACGTGCTGGGTGTGTGTGACCGACACAATGACAACATCATGCTCAAACAGTCCGGACACATGTTTCATATCGACTTCAGCAAATTCCTCGGAGACGCTCAAATGTTTGGCAGCTTTAAAAGGTAATCAAGTGAAAACCTTTGGCAGTTGTTTTAATTAGAATAAATAGCTTTGTACATCACAGAATTGCAGTATTTGGTTTTGTGCATTTTCTTTTGGTAAAACAATTATTAAAAGGTGTACAGTTGTTTCAGTATTTGAAATTCACTTTAAATTTTACTTCTTGTCAATATTTCATGCTATGATTAGTTATGGCAGGTTCTAAAGTTATGCTCTTAGGGGAATACTGGGATGCTAACACAAAGCAAACTAAATATGTCAATTTGTCATTCTGTATTTAGTCTCTTAAGAGAGGGGAAGGATGCTAGCTGATGAAATATTCACCATGTTGCAGGTATAGAGTCTAAAACTAGGTCTGGGGATGAAGCAAGAGAAATAGTTGAGAATATATGAAGAAGCTTGAATTTGTAAACAAATTTTTACAAAATCATGAGCCACGTAGAACCATACATGTATGCTAAGACTCCAAACAACCATAGTTGTGCCAAGGTGCATTAAACAGATATTTGTTCTCTATCGTTTTGTTTAGGGACCGCGTACCATTTGTGTTCACATCAGACATGGCGTACGTCATCAACGATGGCGGGAAACGAGCCGATCACTTCCAGCACTTCATCGATCTCTGTTGCCAGGGTTTCAACGTTCTACGCAAACACGCCGATCTCTTCTACAGCCTTTTCTTCCTGGTATAATGCCTGCCTGTGTGTGTGTGTGTCAGTGTGTGTGGGTGGGTGTGTGTGTGGGTGTGTGTGTGTGTGAGAGAGTGAGAAAGAAAGAGTGCGAGTGTGTGTGTGTGAGACAGAAAAGGTGTGTGTGAGAGAGAGCGTATGTTTATGTGTATGTGTGTGTGTCTGTGTGTGTATACAGAGTTTATAGGCCTTTTTCTAATGTTGCATAAAAAATGTATGTTTTTTCATTATTAAAATTATAATACACTTTCATTTCCTTGATGAGCACATAAAATATTTGTATATTCAATGCATTTTGGTCCTCCTAAATGTTTGTAGTAGCTCAGTATGGATTTTTGCTTACAATAATACATACATACATAGCAGTTTAGTGTTTTTTTCGATCAGTCAAAATGTGAAATAATCAAAATTTTCCAAAATGTGTTTATTGATAAAATGCATAACATCTTTTTATGTGTTTCTATTTCTAAAATATCTTACTATTTTAATGGCTATAAACTGTCCAAAACTATTAATTTTAACAGCTGATGTATTTTATCGTTAAACATTCATTCATTTTGAAAGTATATTTTATTATCTTTGCTTACTTAACACAAATGGTTTACAATGTAGATTACCGCAGATTGTTTTGATTTGTTCCAGATGTCGAGGTCGGGTATTCCCGGGGTGTCGGAGCAGGCCGCGCAGTATGTACGAGGCGCCTTGTTACCGGGACACTCAGACTCACAGGCAGCTGCCATGTTCACTCGGTAAGTTCATCAGACATTCATTTATTTAAATTGAATGAACAGATTTGATCATTATTTAAAATTCACTTTTCTCTCTCCTCTTTGAACTAAATTTCATTGGTTTATTTTAAATATTGACATTATACATTAACTGCCAGCTAATGCACAACATTGTAAATGTATCAGAATCTGATGGGGAACCATTTATTTGTTACAGAGGTGGGATATAGCTCAGTTGGTAGAGGGCGAACCTTAGGTGCTTGGGGTCGTAGGTTCGAATTTCCTTGGTAGACCCATTCTCTGGTTAGGTTTTTCCCAACCCAACTAGTGTCCCACAACTGAAATGTCAAAGGCCATGGTATGTGCTGTCCTGTCTGTGGACCAGTGCATATAAAAGATCCCATGTTGCAAATAGAACAGTTTATTGGGTTTTCTCTAACACTGTACATGTATGTCAGAATCATTAAATGTTATTCATGCAGTAAGCTGTTGGTTAACAAATCAGTGTGCTCTAGTGGTGTCATTAAACAAAACAAACATTTAACTTTATTCTTTGCAATTCTATACCTAGTGAATAGTTATTAGATATGCAACAAACAGTCATAGTCTTTGGCTTATTATTGAAATCTCTGAGCTATCGAACCGTGAGATGAATTGGTACGTGTTTCTTACAGGATGATAGAAGACAGCCTCAAGTCCGTGTTCACACAGTTCAACTTCTTCCTGCATAATCTCGCCCAGCTCAAGTTCTCCAGTCACAATGAGGGGGCGCTCTTGTCTTTTGTTCCAAAAACATACAGGTCAGTCTCACTCTTAGATAGTACACAAACAAGTGCTGATCTTTAGAGTGTAGTCACAAGTGTATGTTCTGTTCCATTCACTGGCAAAAAACAATGTGTGTACTTTAAATTCGACTCTTAGATAGTACACAAACAAGTGCTGATCTTTAGAGTGTAGTCACAAGTGTATGTTCTGTTCCATTCACTGGCAAAGAACAATGTGTGTGCTTTAAATTCGACTCTTAGATAGTACACAAACAAGTGCTGATCTTTAGAGTGTAGTCACAACTGTATGTTCTGTTCCATTCACTGGCAAAGAACAATGTGTGTACATTAAATTTTATGTTATTTTTCAGAAAACTTTGTGTTCAATATATCTAAAATGGTATGTTTTATTTCACATATTGAACACTGCATGTCAAAATCTAGTGGTACACATGCTAATGTGTAGAGTAAATGCATTATCTTTTGTCACAGTCATTCACCTGACCTTTTAAGGTCCAAATCTCTGTGAACAGCAACCTCATGGTTGGAACTTAATGGAGACAACGGCGGCAATTCCTGTAGCTGTGATATGAATTGAAGCTTGTGTTCAGCTGCTCATGTTCACACCTTTTATTGTTTGTTTTCAGTAAAGAAACTGATGGTAAAATTGTCAAAGTGGAATTACTAGGCTATCAAAAGCGATATGCTCCAGAGAAACATTATGTAAGTTATAATTTTTAAATTTTTTAAACTTTATATGTTTTGTAGTAATATTTTTACAAAAGCTTGTGTTTCCCCTCCAACTGCCAAGTATCTATGTCTTGAATATTAAATACTGGTTCCATCACTTGGATTTGTTTGGTACTGAGATAGAACTTTAATTATTATTATGACTTTTCCTTTTCCTTTTAATTTGTTCATATGTTTATACACTAACAGTATAAAATTCCTTTAGTCATTCCCCTAACATTGATTATGATGATATAGTAATTAAAAAAGTTTGCTCACACTGTCATGGGCTGCCACACCAGGACAAAAGGAAAGAAATGTTTTATTTAACGATGAACTCAACACATTTTATTTATGGTTATATGGCATCAGACATATGGTTAAGGACCACACAGATTTTGAGAGTAAAGCCGCTGTCGCCATTTCATGGGCTACTCTTTCCGATTAGCAGCAAGGAATCTTTTATTTGCACTTCCAACAGGCAGGATAGCACAAACCATGACCTTTATTGAAGCGGTTATGGATCACTGGTTGGTGCAAGTGGTTTACACCTACCCATTGAGCCTTGCGGAGCACTCACTCAGGGCTTGGATTCGGTATCTGGATTAAAACACCCATGCCTGGACTGGAATCTGAACCCAGTACCTACCAGCCTGTTGACCGATGGCCTAACTACGACACCACTGAGGCCGGTCACCAGGACAGAGCATTTGGTTCAATATTAGAAATTGGAAATTTAATTACAAAAAAATAATAAATGCTTCTGGAAGGGTTTTTGCTTTTATAAGTTTCTAACCTAAAATTGTTTTGCAGGTAAAATGTTTAAGATATGTCTACAATGTTTTCCTTTACAATTTTATGTTGTGCAAAATAGTTTTTCCACCTTTAATGTTTGAAATGTGTCTATAATGGTTTTATTTCCAGCTCTACATTGTGCAAGTTGAAAGAGAAGAACAGAAAGTTGCCAGTTACATTTTCCGACAGTTTTCCGAGTTTCTTGAATTCCGAGACAAACTATCTGACATGTTTTCTTTGGTGACATGGCCAAATTTCTCCACACGGTAAAAATGCACATTTAGTCAAACTGACGTTTTGATGGGTGAAAATGAAGACCTTGTTTATTCAATTATAATTGCTGGCCCGAGTCAGACCACCGATCTTATCGGAGGTCAGCCTCGGAATTGGTTTGTTCAAAGCCCTAGTGGTATATAAGCGCGTTAAACTAGTTATATATCTGTTTATTAAATTATTGTCATCTGTCTTGCTTGAATTTTATAAATAAATTATTTCCTTTTTAACATTAAAGGAACACAATCACGGATTTAGTGGGTCTTATTTCTCTAAATATGGGTTATAAATGGAA